>JBBPLO010000254.1:0-25111 GCA_038089835.1 Retiboletus flavoniger
ATATGTTGCACTATGGTATTACATAAGCAATGTGTTATATGATACATAGTAAGTTTAATATTATGTAAATACATCAAATGCAATTAAATTTGTCCACTAAATCCCTTTCCATTAAAGAAACTAATCAGATCACCCCCTTTTTAGAATTGGCTCAATAAATCTGCCAAATCTCATGTTTAGTTGGTGTCAACTATTCTAGCATCACCAGAACTCACTCATTACTTTATCCTGGCCTGCACAGAGCCTCTGGTGTGGATCCATTCATCATAATATCCACTGATGTATAATATGCCATGTATCTTTTTGACACTAGGAAGGCTAAAACTGCTGCCCAGGTCACCAAATCTCTTCACAATATCAAGATCCATCTTATTTCCTCCCTGGCCATATACTGTTACCTTGTAAACCTTATATAAAGGCCACAGTGACACTGAAACATTCTCTACATTTCAATGATTATGGGAAGAGGAGGTTGAGCTTTGCTTTGAGTCACCAGGATTGGATTGTGGCAGATCATAAGTATTAAAAATGATGATATATGATGAATATTAACTAAATTAGATTGTATGACAGAAACTGGTAGCTTAGAGCAAAGTTTAACATATGCTTCTCATGATCATTGAAATGTAGGGAATGTTTCAATGTCACTGTGGCCTTTATATAAGGTTTACAAGGTAACTGTATATGGCCAGGGAGGGAATAAGATGGAGCTTGATATTGTGAAGAGATTTGGTGACCTGGGCAGCAGTTTTAGCCTTCCTAGTGTCAAAAATATACATGGCATATTGTACATCAGTGGATATTATGATGAATGGATCCACACCAGAGGCTCTGTGCAGGCCAGGATAAAGTAATGAGTGAGTTCTGGTGATGCTAGAATAGTTGACACCAACTAAACATGAGATTTGGCAGGTTTATTGAGCCAATTCTAAAAAGGGGGTGATTTGATTAGTTTCTTTAATGGAAAGGGATTTAGTGGACAAATTTAATTGCATTTGATGTATTTACATAATATTAAACTTACTATGTATCATATAACACATTGCTTATGTAATACCATAGTGCAACATATGATTCTAGCCTTTCATGATGTTAGCAACAAAACTGTTGCAATGAGTAGTCCTCACTAATTGTGTAATACTGCCTGATATAGTAAACATTACATAATGAACGTATATATATTTGGATAGCCCTTGATGAGGGCTTTCTAATGGTACCCAGGTTAGGGGGTCTAGCATCAATGAATCACTAGATATTTGCTTCGCAGTTCAAGTGTTGCAAACATTGCAACAGTTTTGTTGCTCAGTGTATTCGGAGATGCATCAGGCAGTGATCAGTGGTGCTGAGACCTTCAGGAAGGTCCGGTAGAATGTTCTGAGATCTTCAATAGTCCGGATAGGTTGAGTCCAGAAGTCCTGAACTAGGTTGTGTAGGTCTGTTTGGCTGTATTGGTCAGTAGTATCAGTTCCAGGATAAAGTGAAATAATGGCATTGGCAAATGATCTCCACATCGGAGGTGTGGCTGTGACTTCAGGCAAATATTCCCACAGCTTGGACTCATCATAGTCCACATATCGGATTGTGGCTTGTATTTGGTCTTCGTCAGATAGATGGACAAGCAAATCCAGTAACTCTATGTCCTGCAAAAACCTTTGGATCAGTTTTGGGACTGCACCACTGAACTTTGGTGCATTCGGAGTTCCCAGAAAGGGAATCTGAAATATAGGGTTAGCCATATCAGGACAGTTGTGTCTAAAAAGGAAGGATTATGTTGGAACATAAGATAAGGGTTGACTATAGTGTCAAGGAACGTTTCAGGGGTGGAATGAATGGTAGATGTGGTCGGAAGTGTTGGATAACAAAGGAGGTGATTGGTAAACGTTAAAAAGCTATCTAATGTGTCAGGAAAGTGAAAAGGCAGTGGTGCTCTGTTGAGCTGGTAGGTATGCATTGGTAAGGTTACATTGGGTGAGAAAAGAAGAAGCAAGAAAAAGTTTTTGGGTCACCTCTAGAACCCCCTCATGGTGGGCTCCAGTTGTAAAACACAAAAGTACTCTAGGAGTACTTCCAAGGGGTGTGGGGTGCGATGGGTTTGTCCCCAAAGAGGGTTCAAGGCAGAGGTGAAGTGCCAGAAGAGATGAAATGAAGAGGAAAGAAGTCCAGAGGAAGTCCGGAGTGAGCGCAGGAAAGTCCGGAAATCCAAGAGTCCAGAGTTGTGTCGTCAGGGCAGTAGGAATTTGGTGCATCATAGAGCAATAGGAGTAGATGGCAGTGAAGTTGTTCATGCATGCATGGGTGATTTGAGTGTGTATGGACATGCGTGCGATGATATGAAGTGCAGAAAGATCCCAAAAGATGTATTTCAATGAAATACTACAAGGCTTTATAGTCCGGGCATTTCCCAGGACTGTCAGGGACACATATGATGAAATGTAACTATAAAAATGAAGCGGAATGATGATGAAACTATTATGACATGGTATGAAAATGTTTGAAGTGAATCCAAATTGACCAGAAGACCATCTGGAGTATGTCCGGAGTTCCGGACCAGCGTGGGAAAGTTGTCCAGAGTGAGTCGGACGGATCAGAAAGCCTTCGGACAGATTGGAAAGCATTCAAACAGACCAGAAAGCATGCAGATGGATCAGAAAGTATGCAGATGGACCAGAAAGTGTTCTTCCGTCAGAGTAGGGTGACCAGGAGTCACTGGAAACTCGTAAAAGTGCCCTATATCACTGTAGAGAGCTTCAGCTCTTTACACTGCCATTTATGACTGGAAACCACCTACCTCAGTCAAGGGCATTTGCTCCTTCATTGGTTTCGCTAACTTCTACCAAAAATTCATCCCCAACTTCTCTAATATCATTGCACCCCTCACTTTCCTCACTCACAAGGATGAACCATGGGTTTGGTCCCCCCTCCAACAGTGTGCCTTCTCCACCCTCATTTCCTCCTTTTGCTCCACCCCAGTTCTAGCCCTCCCTGACCTCTCAAAATTCTTCTCCTTAATGACCGACATATCTCTTCTCACCACAGGCACAGTCCTCATGCAACATGATGTCAATGGAGATCTCCAACCCACTGCCTACTTCTTCAAAACCTTTGCCCCTGCAGAACACAACTATGACATCTATGATCACGAACTCCTCGCCATCATTCTTGCCCTCTCTGAATGGCATCAGTACCTTCAGGGTTCCGCCCACCCTATCACTATCATTACCAACCACAAAAACCTCTCTTATATTTGTGACCCTTGCAAACTCTCTTGTCAGCAGGCCCAGTGGTCCCTCTTCCTTCAGGACTTTGATATCCTCTGGAAAGTCTTCCCTGGTTCTGCAATGGGACCAGCTGACACCCTCTTCCATCAAAACCATATTGACACTGCTCTTGATAACTCTGACTCCTCCATCCCTCCCGACTCCATCATTATTAATGCCCTTGATCTCACCCTTGCTTGCCACATAAAGGACTCCTCCACCTCTGACCCCCTTGTTCTCAAAGCTATCTCTGCCTTATCCTCTGGCTCCCCTCTCTTCCCTCACTCCTCCCTCTCAGATTGGACCTTCAACAATGGCCACCTTTTTTATCAACACTGCATCTATGTTCCCCCTGCAGTCTGTTCTACTCTTCTACACTCCATCCATTCCTTCCCTCTCTCTGGTCACATGGGCATCTTTCACACTAAAGTCATCCTTGAGCATGACTTATGGTGGCCCAGTCTCTCCTTCTTTGTCAAGAATTTCATCCAGGGCTGCCCCATTTGCCAACAGAACAAGGTTAACACCCATCCTACACACCCCCTCCCCTCACCCCTATCCCCTCCACTTCCCCCCTTCTCTTTTGCCAACTCTCCATCAACCACATCACTGATCTCCCTCCATCCCACAGCTTTGATTCCATCATGGTCGTGGTCGACCATGGCCTTAGTAAGGGGGTAATTCTATCCCCCTGTTCCAAAACAATCGATGCCACTGGAGTTGCTCTCCTTTTCAATGAAAATGTCTTCAAAAGATTTGGATTATATGACTTCATCATTTCTGACAGAGGTCCCCAGTTCGCCTCTGCCTTCGCTCTTGAACTTGCATGCCTACTGAAGTATGATGTCCAACTATCTTCTGCCTACCATCCCCAAACTGATGGTCAAACTGAATGTACCAATCAGGAACTTGAAATCTACCTCAGGATCTTCTGTGCTAATAATTTCAATTCTTGGATGTCCTCCCTCTCTGTAGCCGAATTCCATCACAACTCTGCCCCTCATTCCTTCACCAAACAATCCCCTTTCTTCCTACTCTACGGTTATGAACCTCAGATCTTTCCCCCTCTGGGAAAAACATTCCTCCCTGCTCTCAAGTCCTGCCTGTCTTCCCTAGATATCCTTCGAAAAGAAGCCCTAGCTGCTCATGAATTCTCCTGAAGACTCATGATCACCTGTTCCTGGAGGAAATTCTCACCTTGGAAAGTAGAAGATAAGATCTGGCTTGAAACCACTAATCTTCGCCTCAAATACCCTTCTAGGAAACTTGCCCCTAAAAGACTAGGACCATTTGAAATCTCCCAAGTCCTATCATCCCTATCTTACAAACTCCAACTCCCTTCCACCTGGAAAATACACAATGTCTTCCATGCCTCTCTCTTATCCCCTTATCAGACCTCTGAAGCATATGGCCTGAGCTTCTCTTTCCCCCCACCTGACCTTATCAATCAAGAAGAAGAGTACGAGGTCTCAGCAATCCTCACCCATAAAGATCCATCCAATCAATGAAAATACCTCACTTCTTGGTGTGAATATCTGTCCTCTGAGAACACCTGGAAACCTAAGACCAATCTTTGCCATTCCCACCACCTCTAACTATGGTATGCACAATCGACGGTCTCTTCATGTGTATTTCTTGCCCACACCCCTCCACAGTTCAAAAACTTCTCATTTCCAACATGTCCTTTTTATCTTCCACCATCGCCACCTCCCCCCTCTCACCCCCTAACTCTCCTCTTCACACTCAACACATCTATCCTGCCTACATCCCTGAACATGCTGTTCTCGAACTATATGCAGATGTCCTTGACTCCCCCCCATTCATTTTCACTCTTGAAAACGATCTCCTCTATGAAGATGACCTTACCACCCAGGATCTCATTCGAGTCTTCCATGGAACCTCTTGCCTCTCCTGAATGATTTGGGCCAGTCACAATCCTAACCATGCTGCCTTCTTTTCCCTCACTGGTATCATCCATAATGTCCTCTTATCTCTTTTCCACCATGGCTTCCACACCTACATTGAATCCATCTCCCCTGATATTATGTATCCCATCTTTCATAGAATTTACCTATCCCTTTCCAGGGATCAATGCAACCACTACTCCCAATCTGTAGATAATCTTCTTCTCAATCACCCTCAAGAACTACCCTTACCAATACCCCCTCCTCATCGTAACTCTCTTGCCTCTCATCTGTCCTCCCCTACTCCCTTGGACACCCCCACCACTGTTGAACCTAGTGAGTCTGACCATGCAAGGCACTGCATATCCTCATGGGAGGGATAATTCTTGTGGGCGCTGTAGAGATCCATAGGTCTCTACGGTCATAAAGCACCATTTCAACGGATTTCACCATCACCACATCATCATCCCTGTCGTTCACTCCACCCGCCGTCCAGTCCAGAGCCGGTCCCATCCATCAAAGTCTGGTAGTCCGAGTAAGTCTGCCCGGTTGTATACTAGACCAGTTCTTTATCATTTCATCACCCCTTCTTTACCAGTCTTCTAAAGACCCTTTCATACAATTATGGACACTGCTTATATCACTCCACACATAGTTTTATTTGTATTAGTTCACCCGGACTCATCCGGACTATAAGTAACCTGTACTTAGGATTTTACAATCCAGTTTCCTTCACATTGGAGTCTCACCACGCCGCTGTATCTGTCTGAAACGTCTCTGGCCCATCGCCATCATCGTTTGTCACATCCCCCATGCTTCTGCTCATCATCTTTTCTACTCCGAACTTCCAGTCTTCTCCCGGACTTCCTCCAGACTGTTTTTCCTTGGACAGTAACCACTTGGGCAGGTTTCTCTGCACTTCTCTTCATAGTTGGACCCCTTTGGGACGATATTTGTCTTCTTCAACCTACCTGCAGGCTCAGGACTACTCTCTGCTAGTCCTCTGAGTCAAGATCACTGTTTTACAACTGGAGCCCACCGCGAGGGGCCCACAGAAGTATTCAGAGAGATCCTTACTTTCCACCCAACTTTTTCTCCGAAAATTTTACTGACACTATTTGGGATCTGATATCCCAATAGTCATATTTGTTTCAGTGCATCACAACTGCCGCCATCACCTGACGACCAATGACATCTCCCATCACCGAAATCTTTTACCTGAGCTACCTGAGCTCAGTTACGCTGTAGCCAATGATTTTTCCATCACTCCACCTGGTCTTGTCGCTAACCCTGACTGCCGATCCTGACAGACCTTAATCGTATTCAGGCAGATCTAGCCGAAGACTGACCAGCCTCTAGCTGCCAACAAACGCCAACCCATATCTGGCCATCTGTAACATAGTCAACTAACAGCCGATCTGACAAGTCTGAAACTCTGATTCCTGAATAGGCTAATTGCGCTCCGGACGCAACAACTGCCATCGGGACTGGTATTAGAGTTTCAATAAGCGCCGACGAAATGTCAATCCATCTCTGGCCCCTACCTATCAGCCAAAACTCAGTCTCTACGCCCAACCATCCCTTCCATACCCACGTCATCCACTACCAGTCTATACCCCGTCTGCTGAACAACCTGGCCTACATCCAACATGCCGTCCAACTCCTTTCAGATGCCACTTGGGTTTCACCCAGATGCTCCAAAGTTCACTGGTCAATCTACCATCGCCCTACTGCCTTTCCTTGCTGAAGTAGACCAGCTCGGAAACCTGGTGGCACTCACCGATGCCTGGAAAATTCAATACACCATCCATTATGCCAACCTTGACGAAGCAGAGCTCTGGCAGACATTAGACAAAGCTACTGCTACCCCCGCCGACTGGTATGCTTTCACCGTAGCCGTCATGAAGCTTTACCCCAGATGCGAAAGGAGTACTGCCTACCCATCGCTCCTCATCTGGGAACCGATGTCAACACCATCACCATCATCACCACCACCACCACTATTACCGCCATCATCACCGCCACTGCTGTTAACACCGTCACCACCATCACTGCCATCACTGCCGTCTTCACTGTCACCGCCGCCACCTACCAAAACCATCCTACCCAACTTACCGATCCCTCACTTGGAGTCCAATAGTCCAGACGCAGATAGTCCAGACTTGGTTGACATCCCTGTCACTGAGGAGATCACGCCACCAGAGGTACACCCGGTATCACTAACATCCTTACCCCTATCACCTGCAGCAGACCAACCACTACCAGCTCAGACCAAGCCTAACGACATATCGACTGATTTCTTTTTATCTGCCTTACCATTCCACTTCGATGAAGTTGCTGACACAGCTGATACTAACCCGATCGTGTCCCCTTCCATTACAGTGTCACTGCCAACAATCTGGTCACATCATTTGATGCTGGAACATTATTGCATGCAAACATTTTCGACTATTATTCCTCCTTCCGGTGTCCTTATTCACATGCTGGTCCACTTACCATCACTTTCGCATGTTATGTTGACGATACCAGTCTCATCCGGTGCATTGCCATTTGCTCCCAGTCCAATCGAGGACCATTTACCTTCATTGCTGTTGTCCATATTGACTGTTTTCCTTACTATCGGTCACTTTGTATTGTCATCCTACCTTTTCTCATCTCTGGACATTGACAGTCTGCCACTTTTTACTCCGGACTGACCGGTACCTTTACCACTATCATTTCTATTGAAGTCCCCCTTGGGGCATTACCAGACGTATTCATACTGTCACATTGCAGCCGCTAACCACTCCTTGACAGTCATACCCCCACGCCCATGCCAAACGCCAACCGGGCCAGTCCATTGTGACTGGGTTCTTAGTCCATATCGACCACCACCTCCAGATGTTTGCTCCTACTGTCCCCATGATGACTGGGAGGTCATCATCGAAACTCACCATGGGGAGGGAGCCTCACTACTGTTCACCCCGTTTTATTTCAGCATTTTTAGACCCAAATCTGAGACCACAGTCTACCGGTCCAATGGGACCAGACGTATTCTGATGAAGAAGCCACTGGTGACCTATGCAGAAATAGCGATTGACAACCCGGAAAACGATGAAAGGGTCACCATCGACACCAGATAACCCCCTTCCTCATTATCACCGACACTCGCCCAAACACCGCCTCCTCTACTGCATATACTGCCACTATACCATACTATACATCTCCATTTCACCCCGGGATTCGTCTGGTGACATTTCCTTTTCCGAAAAACAAAAAACATCACTAAACATGCACTCATACTATAGTCTGCCATTACTGAAAAACAACAAATACCGTCAAACATATGTAGAATACCACACCGCTCACTCTATCTCATCGAATGTGTCTCCACGTACCCGTTTACTTACTGACCTTTCCTTCGAATGTGCTCTGAGACACCGCACCTGTTACATACTATAGACTGCTGAACCATATACCACCCACACCAAAGACTGCCTCATAGACCACCTGAAATCCAGAAGCAGTAGATGTGAAAGACGCACGATGAAGACAAGCCAAGTCAGACGCTCGCACACCTGGTTTTGTCTTATATTCACTTCACTGCATTTCTATTTTATCGACATTCACATTACCCTTTGCTACATAGACACACAGACTCAGACACGGACTTGGACTTGGACTTGGACACAGACTCAGACATGGACTTGGACTTGGACTTGGACTCACACATGGAACAGACACAGATGCAGACGCAGACACGGACACTCGGTCCCCGACATTCAGCCCCGTATGGCACACTATGTGTTAACAGTCATTGTTGCCGGTTTTCATCCCATCATATGCATCATGCCCGGAGCTCATCCTCCCTCATGCTCCTTCCATCCGCCTATCATCCGGCAACATACTCCTATCCAGATCAGCCTCTGACAAACGAGACTACCCATGTACCAGCATAATATATGCCTACCCATCCATCACTAGACGCACCATCGACCCTGTCCATTCACTGCTACGAACCTCATCTGAAATGTCACCACACCATTTGAAACATTACCCTGGGTGGACGTCTGACTGGGGACAGTCAGTATTCAAGTCCCCCTCGGATGTAGAGATCCATAGGTCTCTACGGTTGTAAAGCACCATTTCAATGGGTTTCACCATCGCCGCATCATCATCCCTGTCGTTCACTCCACCCACTGTCCAGTCCAGAGCCGGTCCCATCCACCTCCAGTTCCATCTGTTGAAGTCCGGTAGTCCAAGTAAGTCCGCCTGGTTGTATACTAGACCAGTTCTTTATCGTTTCATCACCCCTTCTTTACCGGTCTTCTAAAGACCCTTTCATACAATTATGGACACCACTTATATCACTCTGCACGTAGTTTTATTTGTATTAGTTCACCCGGACTTGTCCAGACTATAAGTACCCTGTACTTAGGATTTTACAATCCAGTTTCCTTCACGTTGGATTCTCACCACACCGCCATATCCATCTGAAACGTCTCTGGCCCATCACCATCATTGTTCGTCATGTCCCCCACACTTCTGCTTGTCATCTTTTCTACTCCAGACTTCCGGTCTTCTCCCAGACTTCCTCCAGACTGTTTTTCCTTGGGCAGTAACCACTCGGGCAGGTTTCTCTGCACTTCTCTTCGTAGTTGGACCCCTTTGGGATGATATTCGTCTCCTTCAACCTACCTGCAGGCTCAGGACTACTCTCTGCTAGTCCTCCCAGTCAAGATCACTGTTTTACAGTGCAGTGGGCAGTCATTGGGACATCAATGCTGAGAATGGGAGCAGGGAGGATGGTGGCCAGGGATACTGGTGGGAGTTCAGGAGAAGGAGTTTGGTTGCCCCACTATGGGGCAGAGAGAAAAGCAGGGTTTCCCCATCTGGGGGAAGTGCATCCAGAGGATGAGCAGAGGACATTATCAGTGGGGGCTGTGGAAGAAGCTATCATAGGAAATTCTACAGGTAGGTCATCAGCAGAGATGACATGATCAGCTAAGGGAGAAGAGACAGGAGGAGAAGAACATAGCAAGGATATGATAGAGATAGAGAGAGAAGAGACAGTGTTTGAAGACATGATGATTTTTGAATGGGATGGTGTTGTTTTTCTTTGGGGTTTTGGTACTTCAAGGAGAGGAGAGAGAGAGAGAATTAAGAGGAAAAGGAATGAGGGTTGGCTTTTTATATTGGGCTAGGAGGGCCCATGCATGCGCAAATTCTTTTTCAGGAATCCAGGAGTCATTGTCAGCAGAATACCCTTTCCACCTGACCAGATAGTGGCACTTATCCGAAGTTCCACAATGATGAATGATCTGTTCTATTTCATACTCCGCTTGTCTTCCAATGAGCTCTGGAGGGTTCTTTTTGAAATGGGTGCCATAAATAGCATTCTGACAATAGGGAGATAACAAGAAAGTGTGGAATGTAGGGTGGATTTTCCACATTTTGGGGAGAGTGAGGCAATAAGAAACTGTGGAGAGAATATCAGTGATAATGAAAGGTCCTTTCCATTTGGGAGAGAACTTCAGGTTAGCTAATTCTCAGCAGAGATTTCGTGCTTCTAACCAAAGCTTATCCCTTTTCTGGAATGGGGTAAAGGGTTTATGGGATTTGGAGATCATGGTTTGCCACGCAAGTTCGTGTGTGGCAAGTGCCTCATTTCTGGCAGAGGCAAGCTGTTTGAGATGGGTTTCTACAGCAGGAACAGAGGAGTTGGGAGAGACTGTTGGTAAAGGGTTAGGTTCATATCCCATCAGGAGAAAAAAGGGGGATCAGTTAGTGACAGAATGAGGTCAGTGGTTGTGGGTGAACTCTGCTAGGGAGATTCTATCTGCCCATGAGGTGGGGGTATCTCCACAGAAGATGCAGAGGTAGGCCTTGACTTCCTGATTGACTCGTTCAGTTTCTCCATTGGTCTGAGGGTGAAAGGCTGTGGAGAGGGTGAGCTTGTAGTTGAGGATTCTTCCAAGTTCTTTGGAGAAGGCAGAGGTGAATTGAGGACCTCAGTTGGAGATAATCTTGTCAGGGAGACTGTATCTGAAGTACACTTTGTGTGTGAAGAGGGTGGCAATTCCATCAGTGGTGATGGTTTTCTTAGTGGGGCAGAGGATTACCCCCTTTGTAAGCCCATGGTCAACCACAACCAGGAGACTGTCAAAGCCATTAGAAACAGGAAGGTCAGTAATTAAGTCACAGGAAATCTGTTGGAAGGGACAAGTGCAGGAGGAGTGAATAGGGATGAGGGGAGGAGTTGTGGGGTGGGTATTGGCCTTGTTTTGTTGGCAGATGGTGCAGCCAGAGATGTAGGAGTGGACATAGGTAGCAAGTCTGGGCCACCAGCATTCTGCTGAGATGAGTTGGCAGGTCTTCAAGTAGCCAGGATGGCCAGCGGTGGGGTGGTCATGGTGTTTGGTGAGGATTGCCAGATGGGAGTTAGGGGGGATATAGGTGCAGCTGTTGAAGGTGAGGATGCCATCTATGGATTGCCATGGGGAGAGTCGAGAGCGGAAGGATGGGGGAAGAGGGGTAGAGATGGATTGTAGGGCCATGAGGGCAGTGGGGTCAATGTGACATTCATCCGAGATTTGACATGCATGGATGGTGTTGATGGAATTAATGAATATGGAGTCTGGGAGGATGGTGATAGCCAAGTTATTGGTATCTTTGGAGTCATGATCAGCATGGCAGGAGAGCATGTCTGGGGCAGTGAGTTGCAAGGCAGGAGTGTAGGAGAAGTGGAGATCAAAGTTGGCAAGGTCAAGGAGCCATTAGGCCTGCTGTCGGTTGAGGTCTTGGGGTTTTCAGATGTACATGAGGTTTTTGTGGTCAATGAAGACCATGACAGGCAAGGGGGAACCACATAGGTGGTGTTTCCAGGTAGAGAGTGCATACATGACAGCAAGGAGTTTGTGGTTGTGGATGTCATAGTTGTGCTTGGGGGGAGGAAGGATTGGGAGATGAAGGAATAGGGTTTCCATTCCCTGTTTGAGTCGAGCTGTTGGAGAATGCTGCTGGTGGTGAATTTGGAAGCATCTGTGGTGATAGAGAATTGGACAGCAGTGTTCAGCAGTTGGAGGATGGGTCTCTTGAGGAAGCATTGTTTAAGTTGTTTGAATGCTGATTGGCAGTCGGCAGACCAGTCCTAGGCAAGGTGTTTCTTTGTGAGGTCAATGAGGGAGTGAGCAATGGTGGAGTAGTTGGTGATGAATCGCCTGTAGAAGTTAGCAAATCTGAGGAAAGATCAGACTTGTTTTATGGTAAAGGGAATGGGCCATTTAGAGATCCCTTCTAGTTTTACAGGATCCATGGTGACATGACTGGGGCATATGATCATGCTGAGGTATTCGACTTCATCCATTGCAAACTTACACTTTTTGAGCTTGAGATGGAGATCAAGCTGGGCCATCCATTGGAGGACCTGTTTGGTCCATTTGGTGTGAGTGGCATCATCTGGGGAGAAGATCAATAGATCGTCCATATAGATGACCAACCATCCTTTGGTGATTAGATCATAGAAGGAGTCATTCATGAATCTCTGGAAGGTCATGGGAGAGTTAGTGAGACTGAAGAACATGACTTTCAGTTCAAAGAGACCACAATGGGTGACAAAGGCAGCTTTCCATCGATCTTCAGGTTTGATTTGTATGTTGTTATACCCCCAACATATGTTGAACTTGGTGAATTTTTTGGCATCCCATAACTTGTCAATAAGTTCTGAGATGAGCAGGAGTGGGTAAGCATCTCGGATCATGGAATTGTTGAGCTTTCAGTAGTCTTGGTAGGGTTGGAGTCCTCCATCTTTCTTGTGGATAAAGAAAAAGGGGGAAGCCTGTGGAGAGTTAGAGGGAAATATCTTCCTGGAGGCAAGGTTTTCATCAATGAACTTGTTAGCCACTTCTCATTTGGCAGGCAACAAGGGGTAGACCTTCCCTACATTGGGGATGAAGTCAGCTTTGAGCGAGATGGCATGGTCACAGAAACGTGACAGGGGGAGACAATCAGCAGCTTCTTTAGCAAATATGGATTTGAATTCAGTGTATTCAGGGGGAAGTGTTACCTTTGGGGTGTTTAGCGCCTCTATCTTGGCAAGCTCAGTGGCTTGTGTGATTTTGGCGATCTGTGAGGTGTGGAGGAAATGGGAGCCACAGTGGATAATTCGGAACACAGATCAGTTGTGAATGGCAGTGGATATGAACACATCTTTAGTGGTCCAGTTATTGTAGTTCCAAAGATGGTCTTGGGAGGTTACATGGACCAGGATGGAGTCTGGTTCATGGACAGGGAAGGTGTAGACTTTGTCATGGTGTTTGCAGTCTTCTTTGTGCTCTTAATAAAGGAGTTTAGACTGATCAATTAATTCGTCCAAGAAGATGGTCTGATTGACCCAGTTGATTTGGAAGTTGGCAGCACAGAGCCAAGGGAGGCCTAAGATGATGTTATCTTGCCCTAGGTGCATTACATGGAGGAGGACCTTTTGGGCAAGCCCTCCAATGTCAAGGAAAAGGGAACAGGTGTGAGTAATTTTCCCTTTCTGGTTTAGAGATCCATCAGCATTTCTGGGGAGGATTGGGGTTGAAAGGTAGGTGAGGAGGAGTTTGTGTTTTGAGATGAAGTCTTGGTCGATGCAGGAGATGTTGGCTCTGCTATCAATGAGGGCTTGGGTGTCAACAGTTTTCATTGTGTATGAGGAGCATATGACTTGCACAGGAATATGCATGAATTTGGTCAATGTGTTTACTAGTACAGTTGCTACAGTGGAAGGGGCTAATGTTAAGGTAGGCTTCCTTTCTAAAAACCCTGGAGGAATATGGCCTTTACTGATTCCTCATTTTCATCTTCATCATTGTCCTCAATCTCTTGTAGGTGAGGGATTTCTTCTTTGGCAATTTCAGCCACCTTTTTGGTAGATGGGTGTAGGGTACCTGTGGGACGCTGTGGGGAGAATGTGGGGCACTTCAGGGAGGAGTGACCAGATTGTCTGCATCAGAAGCAGAGTCTCTTCTTGATGCAATGCTGGCATTCTTTGGAGGTCAATTTGGAAATGGTGTGGATGACATCAATGTCCATAGTGTTAGGGTCTTTCCTAGGGACATAGGAGGTTGTGGGGGGCTGTCGGGTGGTTTGTGGGATTCTATCTGTGATTTCGTGGGCACAGTTTCACATGGTTTCAAAGTGGATGGCTTTCTTGTACCACTTGTCAACGGTGGTAGGGGGGGTCTCCATGGCATATACCTTGTACATGAGGGATTGGGGAAGTCCTGTGGCAAAGTAGGCAATGAGGATGTTGTTATCCATGATCTTGGAGACAACCACATTATTGTGGAAGTCTGCAATATATTTGAGTAAAGGAGGGTTGAAGCCATCCTTCCTTTTGACCATACATATGGTAGAGAGCCAGGTGATGGCATTCCCAATGGAGTCTTGGTGTTTGAACAATGTCTTGAATTCTTTGATGAACGCCGAGAGGGTTCTGAGGGAGATGGTGCCAGAGGTCATACACTTCTGGTGGAAGGTGGTGGCCCAGGTAAGAGCCAACCCCTTGGTCATGTGGGAGAGTGTGAAGGTGATGTGCTTGGCATCAGTGTCATAGATGTCTTCATTGACAAGGAGGTAGAACCAGACAGTATTGAGCCACTGTTCTGATTGATCATAGGACCCATCAAAGGGTGTAGGGGCTCCAAGGTGGAGTTCCTTTCCAGTGGACGTGGTAGTGGGGGGTGAGGGCAGCTGAGGGAACAAGGGAGCAGGTGAGCAAGAGGGAACCCAGTGAGTGAGGGGAGTTTAGGAGGTCTGGAAGGAAGAGGAAACATTGGTTGCATGGCAATGGGAGTGGGAGAAGAAGGCATTGGGACTTGTGAAAGGTTAAGTTGGAAGGAAAGTCCGTGGGTGAGGAGAAGGATTTCTTCTTCCTCTTCTCTGGTGGCAAGGTTGATCTCTTGGTCTGAGTGTTCAATAGACAAGGGGGAGGAAGGTCCTGGGAAGGAGGGGTCCTCCTGAGTAGTACCTCAAGGGTGGTACCAGCAGGTGTGCTGGGGATCAATGGTGGTGCAGTATCCAGAAAATCACCCCATGCAGGCTGAGTGCAGGGAAGGGATGCATGAGCATCCAGGGAATCACCCCATGCGGACTGAAGGCAGGAGTGGGATGAGGAGTAGGGCTAACCTGAGAGTTGCCCATAGGGAGAAGCTTAGTCTTTTGTTACACCAGGCTAGGGAAGTACTGGCAGGATCTCAATGTGAGCAATTAAGCAACAAGGAGTGGAGAGAAGACACACAGGGATACTCTGACAGCAAACACTTCAGAGGAAACAAGGCAAAGGGGGTTCCTATACCCAGAGCAGAGTTCCTCTTACTAAGAGAGATGCAGTGTGACTCCAGGGGCTTCCTGAGTTGGAGGGTTCAAAGGGAAGGCTCAAGGGAAGACTCTTAACCTCAGGGTGTTGATAACAAATGATGATGAGGGGGTGAGGAGGAGGCTTAATAACTCATAGATTTGAGAAGACTAAGCTTAGAGAATACATGGGGTTCATGAAGACTATAAGTACAACTGCCCAGCGAATGATGTAAGAGGACACGTCAGCATCAGAGATAAGGAATGAGTCATAGTGAGTCAGAGATAAGTAAAGAGTCACTATGAGTCACGTTCTAATAATACAGCAGTTCTGAAGAATGCCGAGAGTTGGTGAAAGACAGAAGGAACTGAGGAAGCAGTACACAAGGCAGGATGGCATACCTGAATCCAAGGCATATGAGGACAAAGAAAGGAAATGAAAAGTAAAGTAAAAGAAGAAAAGGAAAAGAATAACCCTTATTCACCTATGGATTGTAACAATTCCTGCAACCGGTTTCATCTCACAATGCTCAACACAACCACTCCAACCTCCCTGAATTATCCAACCTTGACATCAGTCATCTGTTGAACCACAACTCTGACCTGTCACCACTAAGTATAGACCATCCCAATTGGTCCACCACATCATGCAACCATTTCCCTTTACCATTTGAGACTAATGAATGGTCACTGGTCTCTTTATAGTCCCTTACTGCCCAGACCACTGACCCTAATCTACCTCGGGGAGATTTGCCTGAGCTCCTGAGTTTCAGTGGTCAGGTCCCTGGGGCATTTATACAGTCCACATTGCTAAGAGAACTATTGTTCCTCATCTCCCATTTTTCCTCACCACTCATGCCACTATCCTCCAAACATTCCTCATCATCGCCATCATCTATGGAATCATCAACACCATCCCTCTCCTACCTTCTAGAACCTTCCGCCACTTCATACTTAGACCTGCTGCTTCCACTGGCCCTAACACCGGCTCAGTCAATAACACCGTCCTCTGCCATTGTATCCTCCATACTTCCGTCTACACCCTTTTCCCTTTCTCTCCCTCCTCTTAGCTCTTACAACTCGACACCACCAGCACCCTCAATGAACCAAAGTTTGATAGGAAAATGCCAGCCTTGTTGCCATGCTTCCTTGAAGACATCCAGTTACTCAGCACAGCTGCCGGTATCATGGAATCTGAGATCATTCGTACTGCCATATGGTATGCTGACCTCAAAGAGTCGGAAGGATGGGAACTTCTCCAAGAAGCAACTCTTGTTCCAGCAGTATGGGCCAACTTTGTTGATGCAGTTAAAAAGTTATACTCTGGTTGTGAAGGAGCTAACCATTATTGTCAAGCTGACATCCAATACTTGGTTCAGGAATATAGGGCAAAGCTGATGAGAACCCTAGAGGAACTTGGTGAGTACCAACAAAAGTTCTTGAAGATCACCTGACTCCTCATCATCACCGGAAAGCTCTCTGACCTTGACCACGATGCTCTTTTCTTGGCCAGTCTACCAGCCAATCTTAAGACCCAAGTCTACCAATGCTTACTCATCACCATGACTGCACATCACCCTTCAGACCCTTACCTGGTCAACAACATCATGGATGCCACCAAATTCTTACTAACTGGTTCAGCTCTTCATACTCTTCCTGCAGCACAGCCATACTACCCCACCTGGGCTATGCCAGCCCTGGTGCCAACTATTTCCCAAGCCGCTCTGCTAGTGGCAGCACTGGTTGCAGCTCCTGTCGCTGCTCCAGCCATAAAACAAGAAAATGTTGCAGTGTAGCATGCAGTTTACCAGAACTGTGTGTTCTTTGATGACCCCACTCACTTCATGGGCAACTGCCCTCACATTGAGGCATACATGTACAGTCTGGAAAGGTGACCTGAGGCACAGATGGCCAGCTCTACCTCCCTAATGGGAGACATATTCTATGCATGCCCAGTACTCACTGCCTCTGAGACAGCTTAGACTGGATGATCACTTTGGTCACCACCTCTACCACTGCTACTGTTATCACAGGAATCCTTTCACTCATCTGTCCTGACACTGATGCTGTTTTAGACATTGAACTGTCAGTCTTCATGGCCCTGGTCGAAGATCCAGACATTGAGGCTGACCCTGCCCTCGCTGACATTGACTTTCAGCCATATATCGCCAAGGCCTGTGCTAGTTTCCAGGCTGACAAGGCTAAAGATAAAGGCAAGCAAGCCCACTTTGATGGCATCGAGGTACCCTCTCAAAAGACCAGTCGCCCAGCTCTACATACAGCTGTGGTTGCTGAGGAGATTGTATCTCCAGCAATTTCTGCAGCTCATACTAAGCCATCTGGAGTGCCGAGGCCTGCAACCCCAGCACCACCAGCACCTCAGCCAACCCCATCCATGTCTAAAAGTAACATCCCCCTTCACCCTGATCATACTAACATTGCTCCTACCACCCCAATTGGGCAATTTAGATACACTTTTCCCCTAGAAGATGAGACCACACCAAAGCACATCCTAGACCAGGTTCTCAAGACCTCCATCTTGATCCTGGTCAAAGAACTCATGTCCATTGCCCTGGAGGTTCACAAGCAACTCCAGAAGCTTTCTACTACCAAGCGTATCCCCATGTCTACTAATGTCATACAGGTCAATGAGCTGGCTGATCATGACCCCAGTGCTGTGGAGCATGAATTTGGGGACCAAGTTTACCAGAACAATGACAGCCTGATTGTAGCGCATTACAACATCCTGTTACAGTCACTTGATGCAAAGGTACTCAGTACCAGATGAATCATCACTGCAGTCTTAGACACCAGTTCAGAAATCGTTGCCATGCCTAAACAGGTATGGATGGACCTTGGACTTCTGGTCTGGTCGGACCATGTCATAATGATGTTGAATGCTAATGCTAGCACTGAGTCGACCATCAGTGTCATTGAAAACCTCCACCTGGACTTTGGAGCCAGCGAGGTTTGTCTCCAGGTCCAAGTAGTCCCTAGGGCTAACTTTGACTTGTTACTCAGCTGACCCTTTCATTGTCTAATAAGCACATCCACTGACAATTTCCCTGATGGTGCACAGACCATTATGCTCCAAGACCCTAACTTGGGCAAAGTATACAAACTACTGATGTGTGCTTGGACCAAAGGATGTCCGCACTGCCGACTTGGTCTATTCTGCACTAACCACAAGTCCATTGTTGAGATGGGTCTTGCAGATGCTGATGGACCTTCCAATTTGTTTTGCTATGTATCTGCCTCATACAATCTGTTTCCATCCTTGTCCTGGTCTTCTTTTTGTTACACATAGCATACAGAAAGAGACTAGGACTTGAGGGAGGAGGACCTGCAGGTGATACTCACAAAGAGACCGATGTCTGCAGGTGATTCTGGACTAGGGAGTAGTGAAGGATCCTGGGGACTATTGATAAGTCACCAGGGATCAAGGATGCTCAGAGTCGCTGAGAATCACTCAAGGGTCTAAGGTGATAATTGATATTATGCTAGTAAAGCACAGATCAAGAATGAGAGGTACAAATGATTGGACCTAGATACTTACAGTGGCTCAAACAACTGTCCCAATGTTTGGGTGTTTCTTACTAATTGCAATATTCTGACTCAACATTTAGTTCTCACCATTTTGTATTGGTGGCTGATAGGAAGCCCTTGCTAATGGCTACAAATTGGTGTCTTAGTAAAAATATTTGGATAAGGTTTGATGAAATAGCAGCCAAATTGAAATGACAACTCATTGGGACAGTTGTTTGACTTTGTACAAAATGGAGTATTTAGTACTTGGTATGACCTCCCTTAGCCTTAATAACTGCTTAGATCCTTCTATGCATGCTTTCTATCCATTTCTGACACTCTTTCATAGATATTTTACCCCACTCAACTACCACCCTCTCCCATAATTTATGAAATCTTGTAAAAGCCTTTTTACAATCTAAAAGGTATCTTTTGAAATGATTCCAAGTGTTTTCAATAGAGATGAGGTTTTGAGACTGTGCAGGACAATCCAGAAGCTTGATTTCTTGGTCCTGAAATCAGATTTGGGCTATTCTGGAGGTGTGCTTGGAACTATTATCCTACTAGAAACTGACTTCATCTTCAGGAATTCCAGATTTCTCCATGCTCTGTAGTATCCCTTCCTCCAAAATTGCCATATAATGTTCAGCATTCATTCCCCCCTCAGTCTCCCTCAAAATTCCCATACCATTCCATCCTATACAGCCCCATATCATCAATAAATCTTCTCCTCTCTTCAGGAGTAAGAATCTTTTCCATCATTTTCCACACATACTCCTGTCCATCTGACCCAATTCTATTAATTTTAGTCTCATCTAATCAAATAACCATCTTCCAGTCCTCTACAGTCCAATCTTGGTACTTGAGAGCAAAGGCCAACATTTTTTTCTTATGGGTGGCAAAAGAAGATTTTTCTTTTCTTCACATCAGCTTTCAGTCAGGCCTTCTTTAGGGCATTTCCCACTGGATATGAGAGGATAGGACTGCTGATGATGGCATTCATAAAATAAGTGGCCTACACTGTATTTTTGGCCTTTCCAATAAGAATTTGTTGGGCCATAGCACATTTGTTGGTAGGAGAAAGGTTGAAAAAACAGCAACCATGGTGATTGTATTTCTCTGATGGGATTTCATGAAGGACCTTGGCCACAGTAGACTTCCTTATGCCAGTTTGGGATACAATTTTCCACCAGGAACTATCAAGAAAAGCAAGAGAGATAATATTATCCCTTTGACCAGCAAAGAGATGTTTTAGGCTGGTAATGAGGGAATATACCTGTGATAATAAGGTTTGTCTATGCTATATCATAACTGCTTATATAACTGTGACATGATATATCCCTTACCTAAGTTATGTAACCACCTTACAGCATCTTGTGGTCAGATATATGTAATAGAAGTTCAAAGTCAAACAACTGTCCCAATAAGGTAGCATTTTAATTTGGCTGCCATTTCACTAGGTTCTATCCAAATCTTTTGGCCAAGGCACCAATTTGTAGCTATTAGCAAGGGCTTCCTTCCATCCACCAATAACAAATGGTTACAATCATGTGTTGAGTCATAATATTGCAATTAGTGAAAAATACCCAAACATTGGGACAGTTGTTTGAGCCACTGTATAGAACAGGGAGAGAGTGCATGGGCCTTGGAAGCATGGGGAACACTATGGAAGGTGGGGGAACAACTAAGTGTGAGAGAACTTAGCTAGAAGAAGCGTCCACAGAGACAGTCATAGAGACAAGGGAATCTAATGGTAGATTACGAAGGAACATGGAGGAAGGTCCACATATGAGAAGGCATGCTGTCTGGATGCATGGTATACGCCATCCTCTGTAAGAGATAATGGAGGTGAATCGAATGACTAAAAGTATGTGATGATGTGGGAGGAAAATTGTAACATTACCCCCTTTGTAGAGTTGAGCTCCAGGCTTAACAATCAGTCTGTTCCACCTGGGGGTCTCATCCAAGGGAGGTCCTAGGCCTGAAAATGGTGCTCAGCTGGGATGGGGAAGCAACCACAAATGGGCAGTTAGCAAGGATGTGCCCAGGTTCATGACAGTGGCCACAATGCCAATGGGGGCAGAAGCAGTCTGTATGACCCCAGTTGCGACAGAAGCCGCACTGGAAAAGTAGACACTGAGCTGCGTTGCATCCAGGGGTGTACTCGTGGCAGTGGGGGCATTCGTAGTAGACGCAATCCTGTTTATAGTGACCTGGATGATCACACTGAAAGCATTGGGTGGAGGCAAATGCTGGAGAGAGGTGGAGGGCATCAGGGCAAGGGATGACTTGAAAAGGAGACAACATAATGGTATTTCTGTTGGGCATGACCAGGGTTTGGGGCATGGAGGAGACTGGGAAGCAGGGAACGAGGGGTTCTTCATCCTCTTCCTCTTCGCTGGAGGCTTCGGAGGAGGCCATAATGGTAGGGGTATCAGGAGGAGGAGGAGAAGACAGGTGGGAGATTAGAATTGTGGGAGAGCAAGGAGGGGAAATGGGGAGTGGGAGAGGTCAGGGTTGAGCAAGAAGGAAGTTTTCGACTGATTGGGTGTAGAGATCTCACTGGGCAGAGGAAAGCAAGGAGAGGATGCGATACATCATAGGGTAGATGAGTCCATGGGGGATTTCTTTGGCATAAGTGCCAAAGCTGTGGAGGGACAGGGCAATGAGAGTGTGGTGAGAGGCTTCAGTTAGAGAGAAGTGGAGAGCGGGGTCAGGTGGAGAGAGGGAGTCAGCCAGTCGAAGGGCTGAGGTGATGATATGATAAGTGTGAATTAGAGAATGTGTTATGCGAGCATACCAAAAGTGACCTCAACAAAGAGTGTTCTAGTTGAGACAATACTCATGGAGAGACCAGCGTCTCAATGAAACACTAGGGTTTACAATGAAGGTCCAAGGACTAGGGGTTGAGACTGGATGTATGCTGATATTGTGCAGATTGAGAATGAGATACAGGAGTGAGGTGGTAGCTACTTATAGATGGTGCGCAGGCCCTGGAAGCGTATGGAAGGTCATGGAAGGTAGGGAATGATTAGGTATGAGAGAACCTAATTAGGAGCAGTGTTCGTGGTAACAGCCATGGAAAGAAGGTTATTTACAGGTAGATTGCTGACATAGATAGAAGATAGTCCACAAAGAAGGAGGACTGCGGACCTGACTCATGGTGTTTGTCTTCCTCTGAAGGAGAGGATAGACATGAAGTGAATGATAAGAAGGACTCGATGATGAGGAAGAAAAATTGTAACATTACCCCCGCTGTACAGTTGAGCCCCAGGCTCAACAATCAGTCCATCCCAACTGAAGGCATTACCCAAGGGAGGTCCCAGGCCCGAAAATGGCCACCTGCTGTGATGGTGATGCAACCTCAAATGGGCAGTTACCAATGATGTGCCCAGGTTCAGCACAACAACCACAGTGGTGATGGGGGTAGAAGCAGTCGGTGTGTCCCCAGTTGCGACAGAAGTCGCACTGGAAAAGGAGACAGCGGGTTGCGTTGTATCTGGGAGTGTACTCATGGCAGTGAGGGCACTCGTAGTAGATGCAATCCTGCTTATAGTGACCAAGGCGGTCACACTGAAAGCACTGGGTGGTGGGGGGTGCAGGAGGGAGGCAGAGTGTTACGGTTTTTCTCCTCTCGTAGACTCCCTCTCACTCCTATCTTTTTCCTATCATCGCCCCTTCCACTGCCCGGTCTACCCCACGCCCGTTCTTTCCCTCCAACTCCATCTCTCGCCCTTATCTCTCTTAGTATACTCTTCTGTCGCCTTATCTCTTATCTCTGCTTATCTCCACATGGTAAAACTTATATATATATACACTGTAGTTTACCATGTACTCCCCATTCTTGATCTGTGCACTACTAGCGTAACTCTTGAGTCATCCCTAGTCCCTCTGAGATCAGCAACCTTAGCAACTCTAAGGGCTGTTTTCTCTCCCAAATCTCTACCAGATGTCGGTCTCTTCGTGAGTATCGCCTGTAGACGACCCTCGTGTCACTCGAACCCTTCGTTGTGCGCAATATTAGCATATCTTCTCGAGTCCCTCCTAGTCCCTCTGAGCTCACCCACCTTAGCGACTCTAAGGATAGCTCCCTTGCCCTAAGTCCCTATCAGACGTTGGTCTCTTCGTGAGTATCGCCTGTAGTCGACCCCCGCCACCATGAGCCCCCTCTAGTACGCTATGCATAACACGGAGGGCATCAGGGCAGGGGAGGACTCACAGGGGGGAAGACATGATGGTGTTCCCATTGGGCATGGTTAGAATTTGAGGGGTGGTAGTCACCAGGAAGGTTGGAGCAGGAGGTCCTTCCTCCTCCTCCCCCGAGGATTCTTCAGAGGTGGCCACTAGGGTAGGAGTGTCTGGAGGGGGGGGGGAGGACAATTGAGATGCCAGGGCGGTGGGAGAGCAAGGCGGGGGAATAGGAAGCAGAAGGGGGCAGAGTTGTGCTAATAAAAAAGATTTGACTGACTGGGTATACTGATCCCATTGGGCTTGGGGGAGGGAGGAGAGAATGTGATGCATGGTTGGGTAGATCAGGCCCTGGGGGATCTCTTCAGTGTAGGAGCTGAAGCCATGGAGGGATAGGGCAGTGAGCAAGTGATGGTGGGCTTCAGTCAGGGAGAAGTGGAGGGTGGGGTCAGGTGGGGTGAGGAAATCCACTAGACGCAGGGTAGAGGCGACAGTGTGGTATATGCAGATTAGGGAATGGGTGACCTCATCCTCAGGGAAGAGAGGGTGGATTTCTATGGTGAGGGTGAGTGTGGGGGTTTCGAGGATGGTGGTGAATAGCAAGAGTCTCTCGAGTTCTGGCAGATATGCAGGGAAGGCACGCTGTGATCACAAGAGCGATCACGAGGATGACAAGGAGGACGTGGGGGAGGAGGTGGTCGTTGCAGAAAAGAAGGACATCTTCGAGGAAAAAGAGGAGGGTGAGGGGCATAAGCTTCAAGGTTGTAAGGCAATACTCACGAAGAGACTGACATCTTACAAGCTTGAAAGTCCTGGAACACGTGGAGTCGTTTATATGTGGAGAGGATTTCTTGAGCGTGTTGTAAGTTGCTTTCAGGTTCCCAGGTGTCTTCCGACCATGGGTACCCTTTCCATGAGATCAGGAACTGGCATCTTGTTTTGGGCCCTTTGTGACTGCGGATCACTTCTACTTCATATTCTTCTTCCTGATTGATGATGTCAGGTGGGGGTAATAGGAAGGGAGTGCCATATGGTTCTGTCACTCGGTAAGGAGAGAGAAGGGTGGCATGGAATATGTCGTGGATGCGCCATGTGGGTGGGAGTCTGAGGCGATACGATACCGGTGACAGGACCTGAGAAATTTCAAATGGTCCATATCTTTTTGGGGCTAGTTTCCTAGATGGGAGATCGAGGCAGAGATTAGTGGCCTCAAGCCATACCCAATCTCCTACTTTCCAGGGGGAAAACTTTTGGAGGGAGTGGGATGTCATTAGTCTTCTAGCGGATTCATGGGCAGCGAGGGCTTCCTGTCTGTTTTCGTCTAAAGTGGTGAGGCAATCTTCTAGCACAGGGATAAAGGTTTTTCCTAGGGGGGGGAAGGTTCTGGGTTCATATCCATAGATCAGGGAGAATGGGGATTTCTTGGTGGATGAATGGGGGGCAGAGTTGTGGTGGAACTCAGCAGAGGGCAGAGCAGTTGACCACAAGTGGGGGAGATTGGCACAGAAGATTCATAGGTATATTTCCAATTTTTGGTTGCTTCATTCGGTTTGTCCATCGGTTTGGGGGTGGTAGGCGGAGGAGAGGTGAACGTCATACTTCAGTAATTGAGCTAGTTCAAGAGCAAACACAGAGGCGAATTGTGGGCCTCAATCAGAGATGATGGAGTCATAGAGGCTGAACCTTTTGAAGACATTGTTGAAAAAAAGAAGGGCGACGCCCGCCACATCAATGGTTTTGGAACAAGGGATGAGAATCACCCCCTTACTAAGGCCATGGTCGACCACGACCAAAATAGAATTGAGACTGTTGGATGGGGAAAGGTCTGTGATGAGGTCAACCGAGAGCTGTCAGAAGGGGATGGAGGTGGAAGAAGGGATTAGAAGGAGTGGGGGGAGTGTGGGGTGGGTGTTGACTTTG
>JBBPLO010000256.1:0-10170 GCA_038089835.1 Retiboletus flavoniger
TCGCTTGGTTAATCACCGGTGAAGATGGACTCACCTTCGGCCCACGTCTGCTTGGTGTCAGTAATCATGATGCAACAGGTGAGATCCATCGGAGAAGCATGAAATTTCTGTCCAATGAGGGTGGTGGCAGAGGGCCATTGAGGGCGAGATGAAGAGTGATGGAAAAAAAACACAAACGATGAGATAAGGGGTTGAAGTTTTGGGGTCGACCTTGACGAGCCATTCCTTTGCGAGAAGGAACTCCTACATCGATTATCGATATGAACATTTCGCGCGGAAAGAGAACACTTGCCTCGTTGAAAGAATCCATGGGAGTGACAGCAAAGCCCAAGTATTAGCCCCACACCATCAAAGGATGGCAGATCGGAGTTTGAATGTACGTCAGCGCTGGCGGAGAGCGGCTCTCAGGCAGACCATGGACGGCGAACACGGCCAATATTGCAGTGATGAGCCTGATAGCGAGCATTCCGTTCCCCAATGGCTGCCTTTGCGGTTGAGGGTGCTCCAATCGTCCATTCTCCACAAAGAACTCAGCCTTGCCGTGCTCGACGCCTACGCCGAGACCCAGTTTGGGCGAGATGTCGCTCCCCCGGGAAGTGACACGCCCAGAATACGACTAAAGGAGATGCCAGTGTCGAAGCTACATGCGACTGTATTCTGGGACAAGGCGAGGCGTGAGTGGGCGGTGGTGGACATGGGATCCAAGCATGGCACATTCGTTCAGTCTGCCCGGCATCCCGATGCTGAGCCGGTCCGTCTCTCCCCTCCTCGCATGGCGAGTATACCACGTCCATTGCACCACCTCGACCGGCTGATCGTCGGTAGCACCACCTTCCTGTGCCACATACACGAGGATCGTACGCCCTGTGCTGATTGCACCTCGACTGGGCAGGGCGTCATACCCCTGTTTCCCGTCCCCAAAGAGAGCAGTCATACTGCGGAGAAACGGCCCCCCGATGTCGCCGGTGTGGCCCACACGCAAGACGCCAAAAGGGCACTGACGTCGCTCAAACGTACCCTACTCGCACGGCTCGACCCACATCATCATCATGAGCACCCTTCGATCTCCACACAGCCCCCAGCGTCTTACATTGACCGGTCCGCACGGCGTCGTGCCATGCATCCCAGTTCGCAGTTCGATAGCCCTGGGGTGCAGAGCTCGCGCAGCAGCTCTCCAGGGCCGACGAAATCGTCCCACGAGCTCTCCCACACGCCGTCTGCCGTGGTCGAAGAAGAGCGTCCCTTTGGGCCGTTACCGGAGCACAACGTTGGACGGCGGCTTCTTATGAAGCAAGGATGGCAACCCGGTACTTCGCTCGGCTCAGCGACGGATGATGGACTGGTTGAACCGATAGAGGTCCGTCCGACCCCACACCGGGCTGGGCTTGGCATGCCCCAGAAGGCTCCGCAGTCGTTCCAAGAATGGAGGGACAATGGGCGGGACAGGATGTGGGAGAGTCTACGTAAAGATGGAATGTAGTAAGATAGCAAATCGGACGCGACGCGACGTGTCTGTTTTGGAGTGTTTTTTTCGGTCACGTGTGTGGTTCGCGTTGTACGCGACAATGGTTTTGCAAGTTCAAAGTCGGTTCTTGTCTTCGTCCTCGACCGCGGCTGACATTTTTTTCTTTCTCCTTCCACTTCCCGCCTACGTGACCTTCGCTTAAAAGCCACGGTTTCCGTTTTTTTCTCTCCCTTTATTCACAATCTCTTCTCTGTATCCCTGCCTCTCCCGAGCCGAGTTCGACAAGGTCACATACCGCCTTTTCTTCGCCTGTAGCATTTCCAACTTTGCTCAGTTAGCATGGCCAACAATGCCCGCGTAAGCTCACCTTCCCTCGGTTTTTCCCCTCCGCTTACCCGTCGTGACAGTTACAAACTCGAACCCGCATCGGCGCCCAGCGCAAGGTAAACGGTGATGAGAACGCTACAAGCAAACACATTCGTCAAGGATCAGGCGTCACCGCCGGTGGTGCTTCGCGCGCGACAGCCATCCTGAACGGTCTCAAGGGCGGCCCACAACGTCCTGCCCTCGGTGAGGTCACCACCACCGCGGTCAACCGCAAGGTCAGTGGATGATCGTTCATTCCACCCAAGTCGCTAAGTCGCGTCCCTCTCACCCATGTGTCTGTCGCTCTTCAGGATGCCATCAAGGCCGCTGCAAAAGAGAGCCTAAAGGACGGTGTAGAACAGGGCTTGAAGCGCTCCCGTTCCTCGTCGCTAGCAGCCGCTACCGGTCCACAACGTGTCCCAGCGGGTCCTGGACGAACAGAGAATGCTAACAACACCTCTCGCACATCTACCGCACGCGCACAGAAACCATCCGTCTTCAAGCGGATGTCGCGGCAGGAAACCGCTGTACCAGTAATCGTCCCCACACAGGTCGTCGAAGAGAAAGAGATTGAAATGGACGTCGAAGAAGTCGAAGATGCAGAAGCAGAGTCAGAGCTCCTCGACATGCTCGAAGAGAAGGACGAGCAAGATATGGTAGGAGTTCAAGAAACCAGCGTCAACGACGCAAATATCCTCGTGCCTGAAGCGGTCGAATCGAAATCTCCACGCATGTGGCCAGACGTCGACACCGAAAGGGCCATGAGACACTACAAAGAAGTAGCGGACATTCAGCGAACATACCAAGATGAAGTTGACATTTTTGACACCACGATGGTGTCCGAGTATTCGGATGAGATTTTCAAGTACATGTCGGAACTCGAGGTGGGCTCTCCGCGTTGACCAAGAGTGCATTTGTTCACCGGTTTCTTGACAGGAGGATGCGATGCCTAACCCCGATTATATGGATGGGCAGAATGAAATTACATGGTCCATGCGACAAACCCTTGTTGACTGGCTACTTCAAGTACACTTGCGGTGGCATATGCTTCCCGAGACGCTCTGGATCGCCATTAACATCGTCGATCGTTTCCTTACCAGGAGAGTCGTATCACTCGTCAAGCTTCAGCTCGTGGGCGTTACCGCGATGTTCATTGCAGCCAAATATGAAGAGATTTTGGCGCCGTCGGTCGACGAGTTTGTCTTCATGACAGAGAACGGGTATACTAAGGAAGAGATCCTTAAAGGCGAGCGCATTGTCTTGCAAACTCTGGACTTCAAGGTTTCGCAATACTGCTCTCCGTACAGCTGGATGCGAAAGATCAGCAAGGCCGACGACTACGACATTCAGACAAGAACATTAGGCAAGTTCTTGGCCGAGGTTACCCTATTGGACCACCGCTTTTTGAGATGCAAGCCAAGTCTCGTCGCGGCGGTCTCAATGTACAGTGCGAGGAAGATGCTTGGTGGTGACTGGGTGAGGACTGAATGCGGATCTTTTTCTGCATTCCCCTGATGACTAATCACGTGACTCGTTTCCATTTCCGGTCACCCAGAACGCGGCGTTTGTCTACCATTCTGGCTTCGTTGCGGAACATCTGGAAACTGGTCACCAGTGGATCTGCGAGAAGCTGCTCGAAGATAACTTTGTACAGCAATACGCCTGTCAGAAGTACGCGCACAAGAAATTCCTCAAGGCATCGCTGTTCGCCATCGAGTGGGCCAAGAACAATTCGAGTCGAGGCGAGGAGGATGGCGTGATGCTCAAGAAGTAAATCGCCGCTTCGTCCGGGCATCGTTCAGTTTCCCGCGGGAAATCTCCAATTTCATCTCATCTTGTGCTTGACATCCTGTTTCCAATCCTCGCATCCATCCGCAATCTCAATGTCTGATTACACATTCTAGTCTCATGTCTCATCTGCCTATGTGTTGCTCTTGCCCTGCTATCTTTCCATGCATCCCTCTCACTGCATTTCCCCCGTCATCTGTTTGCTGCTGCGCACTATTGCGAAACACATCGTATCCATGCTTGTTTTGCCTATGCCCTCGCTACCCCGCACGCACCCTCGGCATTCCCTTGCAGACACATCTGTATGCCATGCACCTCCATTCCTCTCTTTCTCACTCTCCTGTCCCTGGTCGCTTTGTTTCCCTCTTTCCTGTGGCTATCATTTTTATTTCCCTATCTACTCGTTCACGTTATTCGGTACGGCCCGACATTTGTCGACCCCTTATTCCAATTGGGTTTTGTCTGCATCTTGCCCATCGCTTGACTGACTCGAGCGCTTTCTACTTGTTTCCCGTGCGCTCCTGTCTCGAATAGCTCTTATTGGGCCATTTTCTGCGTCACTGTGTAGCACGTAGTAGCTGCCGGGTGCCTACTCGTCTCCTCGTCGAATCATCAATAATTATTATTCTCCGTCTTACCTATTCTGAGCGTGAGCTAGCTCGCAGTCTGACGGGTTTCCCGGTTGCCGTAAAATCCGTCTGAAAGACTGAAAACGTACGGCCGAGTTCCGAGACTCGTTTGCACGTGATTCTCGCCCTCCTAATAACTTTTGGCGAGTTCGGGCACGATGTCTGATCACTCTACCACCCACACCCACACCAATCATGTCCTTGTCGTTCAAAGGCCACACGGTCGTCGTGACCGGCGCGGGCGGTGGACTAGGAAAAGCGTATGTCTCACGCTCGGGCCTCAACGTCCTCGTCACGCTCACCCCGTCGTGCTTCTTTCCTAGCTATTCGCTCTTGTTTGCTGCGCGCGGTGCCAACGTCGTCGTGAATGACTTCAATGCAGAAGCGGCGCAAAAGGTGGTCGATGAGATCAAACAAGGTGGGTGGTTCGTTCGTGGATGCGTGTGACGTGTCGTCGTTCCTGGTAGCGATGCGTTGTCGCGTTCGAGATCCGTGTGCTGACGGACGTTCAAACATGCATATATGATGCACCGTAATTCGTATTGGTATTGTCAGCGGGCGGTAGCGCGGTCGTGAACACGTCTTCGGTGACGGACGGTGCGGCCGTCATACAAAGCGCCATCGACGCCTTTGGAGGCGTCACCATACTTGTGAACAATGCGGGCATCTTGCGGGACAAGGGGTACGTCGACGTTTGTTCTTGGCTTGTGTTATGTCGTATCGAACGACCCGTGGTGTTGGCGTGGGGGGAATAGGTTCAAGAACATGTCGGACGCCGAGTTCGATCAGGTCGTTGCGGTACATCTGAAGGGTGCGTTTGCGTGCACCAAGGCCGCTTGGCCGCATTTCCGTAACCAAAAGTTTGGGCGGGTCGTCAATACGTCGAGCGCTGCGGGCATCTACGGTGCGTTTTTTTTTTCCCTGTGGAGCCGTCGTGTGGGTGTGGTCGCTCAAACGCCGGGGCAGGTAACTTTGGTCAAGCAAACTACAGTGCGGCAAAGATGGGTTTGATCGGATTCACGAAAGCGCTCGCGAGGGAGGGGTTCAAGTACAATATCAATGCGATCGCAGTCGCGCCCGTGAGTGTCTTTTGGTGCGTTACCTGTGATACGCGTGTTGACTGTGTTGGACCGTACAGGCTGCCGCGTCAAAGATGACGGAAACCGTCATGCCGCCCGAGGTTCTCGAAAAGTTGAAGGTAGAATGTGTTTGTGGATCTTCACTGCACCAACGGCTGACCGCGAATTGTTGTTCCCAGCCCGATTTCGTCGCACCGTTTGTCGCTGCCGTGTGTCACCCCGATGGTCCGAACGCGTCGGGGCGCGTTTTTGAAGTTGGAGCGGGGTTCGTCGCAGAGAATCGGTGGGAGAGGAGCAAGGGGACGATCTGGAGGACGGATGAAACGTTCACGCCTTCTGCGGTGAGGCGCATCTCCCATCTCTACCCGGCGTCGCCTTACAGGCCTTTAGGTCAAACTCAAGTGGTCCGAAGTCTGCGACTTTTCGGAGCCGAGATAGTAAGCGCAAGTGATGCGCATGATGTTCTTTTATTCTGACAGGATTACAGTCCAGAGTCCCCCGCAGATGTCGAGAGCACGGTGTGCCATCCGTTTTAACACGAGGGAATCATCACTCATGGTTCGACAGCTCGAGGTTGCTTCCACCCTGCCGCCGAATTCTCAATTGACGCCACCCGTTCAATTTGGTGGCCAAACTGTCATCATTACCGGAGCTGGTGCGGGACTTGGTCGTGCCTACGCTCTCATGTATGGTCGACTGGGAGCCAATGTCGTCGTAAACGACGTCAGCGAAAAGGGCGCCAACGCCGTATGCGAGGAAGTTCGACAAGGCGAGTGGACCCACCCGCCCGGGATGCTGAGATTCTAAATCTTGACGCGCGACTCGTAGTTGGTGGCAGAGCGACGCCCGTCATTTGCTCTGCAGAAGATGGTGATCGCATCGTCAAGGCTGCCTTGGACGCATTCGGCAGCGTGCACGTCCTTGTGGCGAACGCGGGCGTATTGCGTGATCGCTCGTTTGCTGCCATGTCGGAGCAAGAGTGGGATCTCGTGATGGCCGTCCATCTCCGAGGTACATACAAGGTTGGTTCTCTCGGGGATCCTGGACGTTGATGGTTGCTGACGGCGATACTAGTGTGCGAAAGCCGTTTGGCCGGTGTTCCAGAAACAAAAGTATGGACGGATTGTGACGACGTGTTCGCAAGTCGGTATCTGTGAGCCCGATATGTCCACACGTTGCTATTTTGCGGTCTGAGATAACGTTTCCTCAGATGGAAACTTTGGGCAGACCAACGTGAGTTGTTCTTGCTATCGATCTCATCGCCATCTCACGCACATTTGGATAGTATTGTTCTGCTAAAGCTGCCATCATGGGATTCGCAAAGACACTTGCGTTCGAAGGCAAGAGGTACAACATTCTATGTAACATCATTGCTCCGAGTGCAGGTACTGCGATGACAATGACAGTATGGTTGGTTGGCAATACCCTCTCACTACAACATCTCGTTGACGTGATTTCCAGGCCGAAAGAGATGGTCGATGCTTACAAGGTAGCCCACTTTCAGCTTCTTCATTAGCTCGATCACTAAACATCAGTTCCAAGCCCGATTATATCGCCCCGATCGTGGGCTACCTCACCAGTCAAGATAACACCGAGACGACGGGGAGACTGTTTGAAATATCGGGCGGCTGGGCAGCCGAGACGCGCTGGCAACGGACGGGCGGACACGGTTTCCCAACCAACATAACATTGACGCCCGAGCACGTCCTCGCGAAATGGGACGCGTTCACCGACTTTGGTGGGTGTGTCCGTCTGAAGTATTCGGCGTCGAGCCCTGACAAATTCGGACAGACGATGGTCGGGCGACTTATCCGGCGACGTTGGCAGAAAGTATGGCGACACTTATGGCGAATCTGGACAATACCACGGCGGAGCCTGTCAAGCCGAAGCTGTAACTTGGATCTGTGTTTCGTTTGGATAGGTGACCTTGTCTGGACGTAACCATGGACGATTGTATAATGTACTTTTATTTGACTACCTTGCTCGCTAAGTGGCACTCGAAGGGTGTGAAGCCATGGTTTGTGCTATCCAATCTTCTGAGAATGGTTGAGCATGCAGCCTGACCTACTTGCTCAACCGCTTTTAAGGACGAAGCTTTGAAGCTTGAAGCGTGCTACCAATGATGAGACTAATGATGACAGGCTAGCAGATTTATGTGATGGCTTCACAGTACAGTCAATAGATCTAGTGGGTAATCCAAAACCGAACGTGAATCAGTCCTCGAGATCAACGACCTCGGAAACGGAACGAGATCGTTTTTCCTGGCCGACGAGATTCTCTCTTGCATCTTGCAGGCTTTGGTCCTTCGGACTCGGACAACCTGGCTTCTAAATCCATGAGCCGCCGTTTGAGGTCATTCTGTGACGCAACGCCCCAGAATGATGCCGAATGCAGACGAAAATACAAGATGGATGTTGGATTAGCAAGTGTCGGTGCAGCCCGACTTGCAGCGGATTCCAACGTGCCGGCGCGCACAAAGCATCATCTCGTACCTTTGTTCTATGATAGCTTTGACTTTTTTGACCATATATTGTTACCAATGTTACTCATTAGTTCTCTTTGTTCGTTACCTTTTCCATAATGATTGCGCCCATTTTCGTATATTAGGTACCTTCGTTGGAATGAGTACCACAGTGATGAGACGGGCACGCAGATCGCGTCGAGGCCGATGCTTACCCCAGTAGTATTTAAGGGCGAGCCATGTTGGACGTCTCGTGAAACTTGTCGTCGTCGTTTGGCACGCCGATGTCCTTGGATCGCACGCAGCGGATTCCTGTCCCCGACTAGCCTCCCGTGCTTGATTTCCAACGTGATCGCTCCGAATCCTGGAGGGACCTCTCAGGCTTTGTCGAGCAGATGACGATCGTCGTCTAGATGAAAAGATGAAGCATTCGGTGACCGATTCCTCAGCCCATCAGTGGACTGCTTTGCACGACCGCGAAGAAGAGAAGGTCCGACCGAACTGCACCGCTCGGCTGGATCCGCAAAGACATGAGAGCGCGCGTCTTGGTGTTGGTACCGATGCTCTACATCTCTCCCGTGTCCCCGCTGTCGCCCGAGCTGTCAACGAAAAACTGACGCTTAGCCTGGGCGTTTCCGCTGGTTCCAGTATCGTGAGTAGGATCAACTGTGAGTCGTAGATCTGTAAGGCTCTCTGTCTACGCATCTGCTTCTGCTTTCAGTATATATTTCAAGCCATGGCGGGAGTCGTATAATACTCATCTGCTGCATACATCGTTGTTTGATTTAAATCTTTGGATGTTACATGCTATAATACTATTGGCTGCATGGGACTGACTTTGCCATGTGATTTTGCTGCCGGACTCTGCCAATTCCCTCGCGCATTCGAGCAACAACCCCGTCTTTACTTCTGCTGACCAGCAAGAAACTGAAACCATGTCCAAGCTACCCGCCGTTTTCGTCGATCCTGAGGACTCACAATTGGTGGTAGACGCCAAGAAACAGGTTCCGGAGGACGAAGATTACTCGTACACGGAGCGAGACGTTATCCTTTACAACATCGGTATCGGTGCCACCGAGCAAGAGCTTCAGTGGACGTATGAGGGTCACGAGGAGTTCAGTGCTCTCCCCACGTTCGGGGTCATCCCACAGTTTAGTGCTAGCTCCGGCGTGTCGCTAGGATGGCTCCCGAATTTCAACCCTGTACGTTTTTAGTGGGATCAGGTTCTGCGCCTCCATCCCGACTTGGGTCTGTGACCCTGTGATCGTTTACTTCGTTTCACGTTGTAGGCCAAGCTCCTGCATGGCGAACAATACTTGTCCATCAAAGCTCCCATACCGACCGAAGCCAACGTCGTTAACGAAACCCGGTATGTCAACCCGCCCCATGGGCCGGGTCAAACGTCACTGACCATGCGGTACACCAGGCTTCTCGAAGTTCTAGACAAGGGCAAGGCTGCATCCGTCACGACCCTTGTGCAGACCAGGGACAAGGTCACAGGACAGCTCCTGTTTGAAAACCAAGCGACCGTCTTCATCCGTGGCGCGGGCGGTTTTGGCGGTAAGCGCACTGGAGCCGGTACGTCCGGACCAACTCGGTTGTGCGCCCGCGCGCTCATCACTCGGGACGTGTTCGTAGACAGGGGCGCAGCGACGGCGGCGAACGTGCCCCCGAAACGCGCTCCGGATGCAGTCATGGAGGAAAAGACGTTGCTCACACAGGCTGCTCTATATCGGTTAGTCCACATCGTCGCGCGATGCCATCTCGGGTGCTTTGTCTCACCGAGAAGATCTGACCGCGCGAATCAGATTGAGCGGCGATTATAATCCGCTACACGTAGGCGTCCTCTTTTCCCTCTTTGGCGAACGAGGGGCTGAAAAGAAGTCTGCTTTTCTTATTTCATTTCCACTTTATCGATCGCGTTCGGCGTCTTTGATGGACGTTGTCCAATCAATTGGTTGATCCGACCCCCTAGATCTTGCCTGACTTTGCTGCGATCGGTGGGTTCGAAAAACCGATTTTACACGGTACGTCACTCGCGTCGAGTCGACATTTTCTTTCCACGCTGATGTAGTACGGGTCGCCGGGACGTGATAACGCAAAGGCCTTTGCTTCATGGGTATCGCGGGCAAACACGTTCTCAAGACGTTTGGTCCTTTCAAGGACATCAAAGTCCGGTACGTCACGAAAACCAAAAGGAACCCGAATGGCGTTATCGCGATCGAGGGCCACTGACGCCCCATACCCCACAGGTTTTCCGGCGTCGTGTACCCGGGTGAGACACTCGTTACAGAGATGTGGAAGGAAGGTGAAGCAGAGGATACAAGTGCAGCACCAACTGCTGTAGTGGATACCAAAAACGCGATGGATATCGATGATTTC
>JBBPLO010000256.1:13628-25043 GCA_038089835.1 Retiboletus flavoniger
GGAGTCAACGTTGTGCTAAAATACCAGGAGTAAAGTACCTTGGAATGCCGGCTCGTAAAGGAGTAAAAGATGGGAGACCGAAGAACGAACAAACCAAGTGGAAGATCTTATTTGAGGCCGAGTGCTTGCCAAGTGCTTGCCAACTCCGCACTTTCTGGAAAGTGATCGTTGACTAACTTGAGCAACTTTGGAAGTCACGTAAAGCCCGGACCGAAAAAGGCAACCGCTGTTGTTCGATTGGACCCAGCGAGAACAAAAATCAGTGTCTTTTCCTCTGCTTTTCTCCCTCAGGAACCCTCTGCTATGTTTTTACGATCGTATCCGCAGTCACACTGTCAACCCTACACCGCAACCAAGCTTGAAGTTGCCAGCGGGACCGGAGATGTCCGAACAACAGAAACGTTCCATTCGAATGTTCCATATCCACGCACGCACCGCACCGAACCCCAATTGTTCCCAGTGGTCACGGACTATCCTGTACTGCCTCACTGCCACCACTCTGCCAAGCCCAGCTTAGCTACGGCAAGGCGGGCTGAGCATGAACATGACTCCCTTCCGCTCACTGGACTCTTCACATTACTAGGATCACCGCTCGAAGGCAATTTCAATGCAATTACCATTTTTAGAAGTCATGCGGCACAAAAGGAGGACGTGTTGCGCGCCATCGCCGCATATGGCACCGTCAGGCTGTGCACCCGTCACATCCCTGGCGGCATGCAGGTATTCTGCCGTCTAGTAGGTACAGTAGATCGTTTCGGTCGACATCATGAGTCATCAGCATAACCCAGTCAGCTAATTAGCCCAAGTGAGTTTAGCTCAAGTGCTGTAAGGTGCACACTCATTGTACAAGGTGGCTCGCTCGAGCTCGGCAGAGCTGCTGGGGGTTGCTGTTCATTTTAGCTATTTGGCTGATAATTGATAATTCGCAATGGCAGTTAATCAAAGGATACTTGACCCCTTGTCTCATCGCCGTCATTCAAGTTTTTCTCACTCCATTCTGAAACAGGGTGATCACCACCTCGGCATATGGATAAACTGATGAATAAACATTGCTCCAACGAAACGAAGACCCTACTGTACATATTATCAACCCAAAGTAGATCGTAGCCAGTTGAAAGTAAACACGATTTTTTTCCATAGATCGCATGATTTCGGCCGCCAGGAACAAATCAATGGTATAAATTTAAATATGATTACAAATCATCCCCTTGTCCTCGTGGATCGGTGTCTTGATCCATTCACCCTTGGTACGCGAACGACACAGCGCCGTATAAACCATCCTCGCGGCCCAACATGCCATAGCCATGCAGAACCTAGACGGTGAAGCAAATGTCAAGTCGGGGCAAGCGAGAAACAACACGCAACATACCTCCATCTTCCTCGCATGCCACCCTACGCCACTGCTGATGTTTCCGTTTGCATTCGCTAGCCGGTCCACTTCGGCCCGTAAAGGATGGTCCGCTGGCAGTTGCCTCTCCAGCTTCCCATCAACCCACCCACTCGCCGAGTCAGCGTACCAGCCTCGACCGCCCTTGCTCCGAATGATCCGCCACGTCCCAGCACCCACTCCAAGGCCGACAAGTGCGGGTATGGATAACTCGATGACGCGGAGGCGAGTTGGTGCCTGTGAGACAATAGGTTCGAGACTGAGGACAGACGTGTAAGGCGGTGTACACAACGGCCCGATAATTTTCGTATGCAAAGCGATGGAGGCTTGGCGGGGGGATCCTCGCCCACCCACGCCGGCGCCGGGGCGGCCCCAGTCAAGCTCCGGTGAGGTGGATACGAGTGTCAGTACCTCGACATTGACAGCCTTGGTCTTGATGAAGGTGGCGATGGCTTCTAGTGCAAGTGCCGGGATATAGGAGAGACCCAACGAGCGTAGTTTTGGTTGTGGCCTGCACACGTCTCGTAACAGTTCTTTGGTTATTGGAGCGCTGGATAGGTCGAGGTATGTAAGTTCGCCACTAGTGAAGCAGGGGGCGAGGGTAAAGATTTCGTTGAGGTCCTCAGTAGATAGCGGAGACGGAAAAGTTTGATCCCCATAGAGGGTGAGCTCCTGTATCCGAGCTGCGGCGGGTGCTTGAATGAGGAAATTTTTGATGGACTCCCCAGTCAAGCGGATGCATCGGGCCAGAGCAAGCGAGCGAAGTCCAGCAGATGAATCGCCAAGTGCATCGAGCAACTCTGGCGTGACACGCGTCGCAGAAAGGTCGAGATGAGTAAGAGAGGGGAAGGCGAGAACAAAGGGAGTCAGAATGTGTGGCTGGATGGATTTTACGCCACGTAGACAGAGACGCCGAAGACCAGGGAACGTCAATGACACCTCTCGAACAAAACGGACGGTACGAGAACGCCTGCCGTCCATTCGTTCCTCGTCTTCGCTCCCACTCGAGTCACCATCGTGGGGGAGCAAGTGAGTGTTGACAAACTCGGTGAGTGCGCCGACGAAAATAGCGCTGACACAACCTGTCAAATCAACCGCTTCAAGATCTTTGCAGACCCGCCTCCTCTCGCGATCATCTTCCCCAGGATCATTGTCGTTGGCGCTGAGTCCACGTCCACGTGATGGGCGCCCACGACCACATGCGGGATAACCGCGGAGAAAGAGTTCATTCAAAACAGGCAATGTTAACGCCCCATCCATGTATTCGGTGGCGCCGAACGCCGCAAGGTTTGGCATTTCCTACACAGGGGCATTTCAGCCCACACCGATCGGAGGACGAACCAGTGACACGGACAAACCTTGAGAAGTGCCTTGACACGTTCTCCAGTGACAAAACGACTATTCATGCCCTCCTCCACAGAGCGGCGCATCCCGATGGTCCGAAAATGGTTAAAATCAATGTGCTGTACAAATCTTCCGGGCCGTGAGTCATGCAATGTCGGAACTAGAAGCCCGGGAGTAGTGAGGATCCGATCCAAGAATGTTGGGGAAAATGTAACTTTACCATAAACACCGGGGGCGTTCCGTTCCATAACATTTTGGACCGCATCACTAATGGTGCGCATAATCTTCCATCGCGCAGGACTTTGACTTTTCGCCCTGAGACGGCGCGGACTGGGATCACGAGACGCGGGTGGAGAGAGCAAATCTGGAGGGATAGATCCATCTGGTCCGCTCAGGGTCTCAAGAATAGATTCCTTCCATTTTTTGATGGTGTCCTCATCATCGGAAGCCCCAGGTATGGTGGTGCTCGCAAGAGCAGCCTTGGTCGCGGCGTGGATGGACTGTTCGACGGCGAGCGCAGTATTGTCCTCGGTGTTTTGATCCTCGCCACCAGTTATCTCCTCCACGAGTGCTAGCCAGCTTCGTGGAAGGCGAACCTCGATTCTCCGCCATAACCAAGGTTTGGCAGCGTCGCACCACGCGTGGTTCACGAGGCAAAGATTGGCCAAGGTCCTACGCACGACTAATTCCGAGCAGTTGCTCGGCGGCATGGATGACGGTAAGGCAGTTGGAGCACCATAATCTCCGAGCGCGATGGGATCCAAGGAGCTCGTAGACGTTGGCAAACCTGCGGCATAAACATGTGCGCAGACAGTGAAGAGGAGTTCAGGAGGGTATTGTAGGACAGCGGACATATTGAATGGAGGGATTAATATCCAGGATGGGATAGTAGTGTCAGATCTGGGCTGGTTGGCCGCTGGAGAATTTCACGTTTCTTATATACCGCCCTCGGTCGGCACTTGCAAATCTGTAGGTCTGATCCGAGAAACCTAAGTTGCATTATGTAATCCGGGGATAAGATGCAAAATCCACGGGAATTTGGGGTACCACTGATGTACGTCACAATCCTCCCCTCGTAGCAGGGCGGAACCGTAAGCTGTCGCCAAGTCAATGGCAGTAATAGGGACTTGACCCGATGCACCAGCCAAAGGCATCCTTCAGCGTGACCATACACGCAAGCGAGGGATATCATGCATCATGCAGCTTATATCTCACGTTTCCAAGATCCACATGCCCTATAACAGATTGGCAGAGGGATCAGATCTAGAACGTCCCCTCCAGCTCAGGGAGAGTCGAATATAGGAATTCGCCTTGAATTCCTCTTGCACGTTTCAAACTTCGCTTGCACTATTCGTTGCCACAAAGGGCTCCGAGCGTCGCTTTTGAACGATTTTATCCCGAAACATACATGATGGTATCGCCAAATCACTATGCCACATCTGACGCGCAAAATTAGTACCTTGATGCATCGACTTTGAGCAATAGCACGCAAATATTGTGGTTACCGTAAGTCCCCGCACTACCAGATGAGGGCCGGTACCCAACCCCAGGCGAGAGGTTCACGTGGGTACGTAACGTTCTCGCTTGACAACTCTGCTACATATGTACTACCACAGTGGGGGACCTGAGGACTGTAGTTGGAGGTCGGTCACTGCGCTAAAACCGAATTGCGGGTGCCCCGCGGCCCCCACACGCCTCTACAAATCAGGCTATTCAGTGGGGAACTGCTTCCGCTCTGAATTACACACATCGGACAGGGCGGCTGTTAGGGTTGCTCAGCGCAGTTTGCAGGGTTTGCGATCATCGTAATCGCAACTCAAGCTCAAGATTCAAGCATGGCATATCCGGTGTACTAACAACGGAAGGGGCGGTAATGAACAAATCCAGGGCGTCACTTACTGGCTCATTACCTGCAATGGCAATGATGATGATGTGCGCTTCGCGAACGTTCATCGCGCCATTTGAATGTTTCCCTGAATACGTTCCGCTCTTCGGACTGTTCTTCAGATTCTCACCAACGTTTCTGAAGCCGCGTTGATCCGAATGGTCACGCCCTCAAGAGTCTAGGCCATGCGGGCCCGTCAATACGTATATGTGTGAGCATTCCCCTTCGGCCGATGGTACATTATGTCATCATGAATGGTAGGGTTTGACATAATCATGCCTTCACATAAAATTCGTACTGTTGCAACATCCAAACGAGTGAAACAGCTGTTAATATCATGTCAGTGGATCTGTGGAGCTAACTTGGATGCGTAACTCAACTTGACACTATCACAGGACTGAGCACTGGCACATTGAATTTGGCGGTACGGAAGATGAACAACTCGGAGGTGAAGTGCCCAAAGGCAATGAGGTATGTGAACAGGGCCATGTCATATACACTACAAGGGTTGAGCTAGGTTCAACTGGGTGGCAACGGATACGTACACTTTGTTGTGGATATTATAGGCGGCATATCCCCGCACGAGGGCGGAGGTGAGCGTCCATGCAGCGAACGTGCGTGCCTGCAATCCAGTGACTGTGGGAGCGTTATGTTTAGTGAAAGGCCGAAAAAAAGAGCCTCACCGGAAGAGGGAGCTACCCCAGTGTACAGCCTACGCGTCAACTTGAGTGTTGCAAAGTTCTGGACCGTGTTGAAAACGGCCATGGTGGCGACAATGAGTTGCCATTTTGGTAAGAGCCCCTCGGTTTGAGGCAGAGCTGGTGACAAAAGTCAGAAAGGATACGAGACACGAGGTGGACGCTGAATTACCGTCGAGGAGAGGCTGGAGGGAAGCCATCAGAGTTGGGATCAAGGCGAAGGTGCCGATCGCGAACCGAATGGGGTCATATATTGGCTTACATAACACTTCCTAAAGCAGGGATTGTCAAAGAGTGAGTTTTGCTTTGGACAGTTGCCAGTAAGTTAGTGCTGCCTTTTCAAGTCGGAGGGACGAGCAAGCAGTCCATGCCAGATCCTTCTTCCTTGTCATTCCCTGGTCCGTCCCGCTCAAACTCTTTGGCCAGCACCGCCAGCAGCAGCGGGGCCAGTCTCACTCGTCGCTCGCGTATCACCCGAAAACGAACTCGAACGATCACCGCAGGTTCGCATCGCGATGACGAGAGCACCGGAGTCGTGGACCAGGTTTTAGACATATCTGCAGCTAATAACGCAGACTCAGCCTCGGACCTGGTTGCTAGCCCTCCCGAAACCCCAAATGACGCGTTAGCAACACATCCTCGACCCGGTGCAGACTCCGCGTTGCGCGCTGATATACGCGGGGAGACAGATGCAGATAGGAGTTGTTCCACCCTTGGGACATTCGGTCCTCCAATAGACGGCCATGATGCATCACCAGGTGACCTCGCACATGTTCATCCTTCGCAAGGTCAACCCGCGGTAGCGCCGTCATCTGTGACAGCTGTTTCCCCTCCCACGGTACGTTTACCTTGCCATTGCAAATGGTGCCCCACTTCAACTCCGTCCTTGTGCAGACAAAAGGCAAAAGCAGACATCCGCCCCGCCTGACCTCCCCTCCATCGTCGTTCAAACCTACTCCTACAGACGCCGACCGGATTCGCAGTAGTTTGCGCGACTCCTTATTGACCCAACAGTCCTCAACCTCGTCCTCTGTGTATCCCATGTCCACCTCCATGGGTACCGACTCCCCCCCATCCCCTTTATCTCCGGTCCTGCCAGACCGTGGAGTTCCTGCGCCCGCGTTTGAGTTTGAGGGCCCAAAAGTACAAGAGTTCGATGCAGATGATGTGTCCTATCGATTACAGCTTCTCGTTAAAAACAACTACTTTCTCCCACCCGCACATTCCAAACCATCTCCCGCTGATTTTCCGTCCTCGCTCAACAACTCCAAGAAGGCACCGTCCCCGACGTTTTTGGACTTATTTCGTGTCGGAAAGCCCAAGTCGAAACCTGCCAGCCCTGATGTCGCGAATGGTACCAGTCCAATTTTCAGAGTGACCTCGGATTCCACAACACCCTCTAGTCAGCTTGCACGCGATGATGGTAGACCCTCGCCGCAAACGTTCCGGCCTCCGCCAGGGAGCCAACATATGGCAAGGGTAGTTGTGGTTCGGGAGAAGATGCAAGACTTGGCTGCTGCTGCGAGACAAGCGGAGATGGATCTTGGGAGGCACGACTTCCTGCTCGATCGGGATCGCGTCTCTCGGAGGGCTAAATTTACCACCTTTGATGGCATCGTCGATCCCACGGACACAGTTGATATACCACCTCCTTCAGCCAATTACCCTTTGGCGCTGCAGGCTTCAGCGCTTCATGGGCTTGGCATCGAAGATTCGGTCGGTGCAGCTATTTTGGCTGAACGATTACCGCCTCCGGCTAGTCCCGGTCAATCGTCTCTGGATCCTCGGGAAGATGCCTGGAGAAAGGCTCTTCTCCGGGAAGCAGTTGGGCATTCCCTCAATAATTCAAGGGCTACGTCATCTGCTTCGTGTTCCTCGACGCCGTCCAAGTCTCCCTTCCGCGTGCAATCATCGGAGTCACTTCGCCGCGATCCGGTGGTGGAACAGCAGAGAAGGATGCTGGACCGAAAGATTCTAAGTCACCCTATCATCGACCCCTCAGAGGACTTTTCGCCACCTACCCCGACGGCCAGTTCGGCGTTGTACTCAACAGCCTTGGTTGCTGTTGTGACGGATCCAGATCTTCGGCGGTTGTCAAACCTCGCTCTTTTGAGGGCGGAGACACCTGTACCACATACTCCCCTCTCTCCACCACCCCGTCGACCATTTTGTAACACTCAGTTTTCTCAGTCCCAGACCAACATTTCGCCGCTTTCGGATAATTCCGCACGCGAAACGCCGAGAAAGCTGTTGCGCAAGTCTATCTCTTCTCCCATGTTGTCTGAGAAGCACGGGTGCAAGACAAACGGGACCGTCACACCAAGTAAAAGCCCTCCCATGCCTACCCTGAGCGTATCGCCTGCTCCATCATCTTTTGATAACCGAATGAGTAGAATGACCTCGACATCTCGTTACACGAGCAGCGAGCATGACTACCAAGACCACGTTGCCGATGACCATCCAGGCCGGGCATCACTTGCAATGACCTTGCCGAGCACGGATGGTAGGCCGTCTATCTCCGAATATTCGCAGCCCTCGCCAACTGCATCCGCATTCCGCGATAGATGGTCGGATGGTTATTACTCTGCTAACTCGGGAGGTCCCGAGGAGCGTGCAAACGCTGCTCTCAACTCGCCTATCCTTCATCCGCACCCACGTCCATCTACCATGTCTCCTCCGCCCAGACCGTCTTCATCTGTCGCAGGCATCGCCTTATCGCCACCACCTCGCACCGGTTACCTTCCTTTCCAGCCCAAGTCCTCCCGGATACTTGCTATATCTACACGGTCATCCTCTCAAGGCACCGTCCACTCATTTACATCCAATTCAACTCTGTCACAAACAGTACATCCAGTTCCGCCGCTCTTTTTAAACGTCTCATCGCAGAGCTTCCACTCTGCGCTCGATTCTGCGCCTCCCCCTTCCTCTACCACCGAGTTCTTTGATCACATACAGGCCCATACAGATGCGATGGATGATCTGGATGACTCTGATGATAGCACGAGTGAAACAGATCCGGATATTACTGCTGTGTATGCTCCCTCGCCTCATAGACCTAAGTTAATGCGGTTAGGCAACCTCTCCACGCCAAATGTCTACCCTGGGGCCAAGGAACCTTATTATCCGTCTGTCATCCCCACTGAACGGCGGAAACCTGTCGGACACACAGCCCGCCAGACACCCTACTTTTCCAGTGTCAAAGGGGCTCCTGACACCCTGACGCACCTTTCCCTCACTCAACATTCACGGGAACATCTTCCTATGGTGGAGCCCCCGCCCGGTCGCCGCCCTGCGACAGCGGGGTCTGATAACGTTCGGCGGTGGCGAAAGGACCAAGAAGTGTTCCAAGAGTCTTCAAGAAGATTAGATGGTTTGCTTATCCGGCATATCCAAGCGGAAAAGGACACGTTGAAGAGAATTGCTGAAACTGCAAAAGTAGCAAAATCATGAAAAATTTTACTTCTTTTTCTTACTACTTACCTACGAAATCCAACTCTTTTTTTCTTCATCGTCTCGAAAGTGGGCACGTTACTCGTTCGACATACCCGTTTTATGACTGCTTTCTTGTTCTCTCGCTTGTAACTGGCATGCATATGATTGGTATTTAATTGATTTTCGGTCGCTGACTGGACCTGGAAAAGTTGTTGTGGGGGTGCTCCTGTGTGACTGCACGTGAAGCCTGCCGCGTTCTGACTCCGCTCCCCATCCAATTGCGATGGTTGCAGCCATCGACCTCCTAGTTCACTTTTACTGTTCTTGAAGCAACACATAGCGACAGAGACGATGGACAAGACCCAAGACACACACAGACAACCTTATTCCTGGCACCAGGTCGGTACAACCTCCACACCCCCATAAACTAGGTGGTGGCGTAACCCTTCCCCGGCTGACGGTTATTCCAGTCGCATGATCAGGTGAAGCTCTTTGGGAAAGCCCATGGCCGCCGCTCATCCTTACTGTGCATCATGGTCTACAGGCGACGGTGTTGCTCCTCGTTCCGTCCGAGACATCCAAAGAGGACGTGGTGGTACGTACCCACTTTATGCAACACCTGTCTGCCTTACGCCCAAGACGCATCGACGCAGGTGGTGATAGAACGGAACTATCTTTTGGCTGGCGTGAGAGGACGACAGCCAGTCGTAAAGGTAAGCGCGCAACGGTTCTTTCTGTCCATTCTGACGGGCGTGGTTCCAACAACATCGCCTCGTCCCCACGGGTTCTGATACACAGGGTCGGCTTTACGGAACCGTAGACGTCGCCAACTCGGCGTGGCAGCTCGAGCCTCGAACGTCGCGACTCTCTGCACGGGAGCGCACGACGTCGACGGTATCCAGCGCGTCGACGCAATCGTCGTATGCGCTCGTGTCGGACCCGGAAATATCAAGCAGTTTTGCGGCGTCGTTGGAGAGTGGGCAGACGTCAGACGCGGAGGAGGTGGTGATGGTGACGACTTCGCCCGGGTTGGCTTCGCCGGTCTCGTCCGGGGATGAGCGGTCTGGATTGGCGTATCAGCGCAGATCGGGGACGGGCGCGGGCGCGCTGGGTGCAGTGTCCCCAGCGATGCAACCACATGCGCTGTCGTCTTTCTCGTCGTTGGAGTCGTTGCCGTTGCCTTCGGGGAGGTTGTTGACGCTGCATTTGGAAAAGGAGCAGTCGATCATATGGCCATCGCTCATCGTGGGTCCCGTGCCGCAGGAGCTTTCTCCGTGTGCACCGCTACCCGCCGTTCTGGATACAGATCCGGAAGGCAAGTATAACATGGATCCGACGAGCCTCGTTTTATTTGCCATTGAGCTGTTTGACATCCGGAAGGACAGAGAAGAGGCTTTCGAATGTTTCGTGTAGGTGACCCCTTGTGGATGTTTCTCGGCGCTCACAATGTTGACCCCTTTCGTGTGCAGGCGCGCTTGGCACCAGGCGCACTTACCTTCTGCCACGATGAAACTCGTCACACATTACTTGCCTCTGCAAATCCCGCTCAACGTGATCGACGCCAACGAGGAGAAACAACGCGGCACGATGTCATACTATTTACAATGCATTGGCGGCCCTCTAGGGCTAGCACAGCTCTTCCTCGAAGCGGGCCTCCTTCACCTCGAAGGCGCCGCTTTGGTTCTTCTTTCTGCATCCTACTCGACCCTTTCTTCCATTCGTGTACCCCCTCCTCCTCAGCCCAGTGAAGGCGGTGCGGAGGCATGGAAGAGAGACAGGGAGATGGCAAGTCGCTACTTTGATCGTGCGAGGGCGCTGCACCCCGAATTAGACGTGCCTGTCATCCCCGACGATGGCTCCGGACAAGCCGCCTTGGGCAGCAGCACACACGAACTCGAGATGCCGTCGATCGAGATTCATCCGTCTGCGCCGGAGAGCGTGTACTCGGGCGAAGGCTCGACATACTCGGAGCAGGAGACGATGATACGCAGGCGAAGACAGAAGAAGGAGGAGTTGATTTTCTTGGACGAGGTCAAGGGCAAGGAGGACATCGAGAGTGCGTGGTATTTGTACGTGCCTAGCTTGGTGGGCGCCGGGACCGCGTTGTTGGTCGTTGGGGTGATCGGAGCGCTGAGTTTTTCGTCGTGGAGGCGAAACCAGGGTTCTTGATGCACGCACTGTGGTGTGGCAGAGGTGACGTATGTTGGATCAGAGGATGGAACACTTGTGGATTATCTGTAAGGTCTTATGCTCGCATGACGGTATATATATCTTTTTTTTTTTTTGCTGTGTAGAAGTCGTAATGCTGCTCGAATTATTTTGTCTTGATTGTCTACAAGGTTTGCCTCGTTTCACTCTGGTAGTTGACTAGGTAGTTGCAACATTGCACGTCTTGTATGCAATCTCCACGAGGGGCCCATCTGACTTTTCTAAGCGCTCAATGAGCAGGTATAAATGGGAAAGTGCCGTATAACTATTTCCCGGCCGAATAAGAGTCCTCGTAGGCCCTCGCGTAGGTTCGCAAAAGCCTCGAAAATACAACGTAACAGTGCGGTTTTGTAGATACGCTGTACTATTACGTGAGGTAACTTGAACATTACATGAGACCGATGGTGAAATAAAAAGAACGCAACAGGTTGAACAGAAGTATCATACCAAATATTTCATGC
>JBBPLO010000257.1:0-17909 GCA_038089835.1 Retiboletus flavoniger
CATCCTCGTCCAGGAATCCCCTTGGACTCGTCCTCAGTGCCCTTCCAGTAAGGGAACTCCTTCGAGCTAGAGTATCCCTCTGAGCTCCGGTATACCGAAGTCCTCTGTCGGTTACCACTGTGTACCTCCTTCGTCCTTCATCTCTTAGCAGCTCACTTTGAGATCCCGCTGGTACCCTTCTAGCCCAGTGTAACAGTAAAACACGAAAGTTCTCTAAAAGAGTACTTCCAAAGGGTGAGGGGTGCGATGGGTTCATCCCCAAAGAGGGTTCAAGGCAGAGGTGGAATGCCAGAAGTGAAGAAATGAAGTGAAAAGAACTCTGGAAGAAGTCCGGAGTGAGCATGGGAAAGTTCGGAAGTCCGAGAGTCCGGAGTTGCATCATGGGGGCGGTTGGCGTTCAGTGCGTCGTAGAACGATAGAAATAGATGGCGGTGAAGATATTCATGCGTGCATGGGTGATTCGAGTGCATAGGGATGTGCGTGCAATGATACGAGGTGAAAAGATGATCTCGAAAGATGTATTTCAATGAAATACTACAAAGCTTTATAGTCTGGGCATTTCCCAGGACTGTCAGGGACACATATAATAAAATGTAACTATAAAAGTGAAGCAGAATGGTGATGAAACTATTATGACATGGTACAAAAGTGTCCAAAGTGAATCTGAAGCAACTGGGAGACCGTCCGGAGTATGTCCGGAGTTCCAGACCAGCATGGGAAAGTTGTCCGGAGTGAGTCGGATGGATCGGAAAGCATTCGGATGGATCGGAAAGTGTTCTTTTGTTGAGGTAGAGTGACTGGGAGTCACTGGAAACTTGTAGAAATCCCATATATCACCATAGAGAGCTTTGGCTCTCTACAGCACTGCAGCCATTCAGTTCCTTCTCAGCTTTCACCCACCCTCCACTCCCTGGCAGCGACTCCTCGAGTCACTGCATCCGCCTTAACCCCCTGGGTTCCAGGTCCCTGAGGCTCGGGCGATAGCGCTGTGAGGCAGATCTTTCCACCTGCCCTTGCAGCTCGTCCTCAGCCCAGGTCGATCCAGAGCCGGACAGCACTGCACGCTGTCGCCCACATACTAAGTCTCTCATTCACAACTCAGTCACATCTCCATGCACTTTGATAGTAATCTCTATTTGTACTTCACAACCTATTAGTACAAACTAGATATCCTTTCCTCCCAGGCTCGTGATTCTGAGCCCAGGCCAAAGATAAGAAACTGCAGATAGTACATCAGAAATAACAAAGGGTTTTTCTCATTTAGGGTTACAGTTTTTGAGCTCACTGTACTTCTGCAAATCCCAGGACCTCAACCAACATCAAGCCTGCTGGCTTCTTGACCTTGCTGACTTCGACTTAAAATTCTCCTACACCCCCACCACTCAACTCGCCAGCCCTGACATCCTCTCTCGCCATGCTGATCATGACACCAAGGACTCCAATAACTCAGACACTACCCTACTCCCCACCGTTCTCTTCATCTCCTCCATCAACATACTCCTCTCTGAGCAGATCGCAGACAGCTACAAAACTGACCCCACTGCCCTCGCAGCCCTCCAATCCATTTCCTCTAAACTCCCTGCCTCCTTCCACTCCTGCCTCTCTCCTTGGCAATCCATCGATGGCGTTCTCACCTATAACAGCTGTGTCTATGCCCCACCGACTGCCCGCCAGGCTATCCTCCAGAAACACCATGACCACCCCTCCGCTGGCCACCCCGGCTATCTTAAAACCTGCCAACTCACCTCTGCTGAATACTGGTGGCCTGCCATGGCTGCCTACATTAAAAACTATGTCGACAGCTGTGCCACCTGCCAGCAAAACAAAGCTAACACCCATCCTATGATACCCCCGCTCCTCCCCATTCACTTCTACACCCGCTCCTTCCAACAGATCTCTTGTGATCTGATCACCAACCTCCCCCCCTCTGGGGGATTTGATAGTCTCCTGGTCGTGGTCGACCATGGCCTTATGAAGGGGGTGATTCTCTGCCCCACAAAAAAATCCATCACTGTGGCCGGAATGGCCACCCTCTTGGCCCACCCAGTCTATTCTAGGTTTGGTCTCCCAGACAAAATCATCTCTGATTGTGGCCCCCAATTCACCTCTGCCTTCTCCAAGGAACTCGGCTGAATTCTAAACTACAAACTCGCCCTATCCACCGCCTTTCACCCACAGACAGACAGAGAAACTGAAAGGGTAAACCAAGAAATCGAAACCTACCTCAGAATCTTCTGCAGCAACTCCCCTGCCTCGTGGGCAGAACACATTCCCTAAGTAGAATTCACCCACAACCACCAACCTCACTCTGTCACCAATCAATCCCCATTCTTCCTCCTCATGGATTACAAACCTAATCCTCTCCCCACCGTAGTACCCACCTCAACCATCCCCATGGTAGAAACCTGTTTAAAACAACTCTCCTCAGCCAGAAATGAAGCCCTGACCTCCTATGAACTCACCCGACAAGTCATGGCAATGCGAACACGTCGACCCTTTCAGCCATTCAAAAAGGGAGACAAGGTTTGGTTAGAAGCACAGAATCTCCGCCAAGAACTTGCTAACCCAAAATTCTCCCCTAAATGAGAAGGACCCTTTGTTATCTCTGATATACTATCCACAGTTTCTTATAGCCTAATCCACCCGAAAATGTGGAAAATCCACCCCACATTCCACACTTCCCTCTTATTGCCCTATTGCCAAAACGCTATATACAGCACCCATTTCAAAAAGAACCCTCTGGACCTTGTCGGCGGACAAGCGGAGTATGAAGTAGAAAGAATCATTCATCATCGTGAAGCTTTGGATAAGCGCTACTATCTGGTTGGGTGGAAAGGGTACTCCGCTGACAATGATTTCTGGCTTCCTGAAAAGGAACTCACACACGCACAGACCATCCTCACCATGTATAAGAAGGCCAACCACCACGCCTTTCCTACTTAGATTTCTCCCTCTGTTTCTTCTCTCATACCATACAAAAACCAAAACAACACAAAAAGATCAAAAACACCATGTCTCAAAACAATGTCACTTCTCCAGTTTCTATTTCTATCTCTACTGTATTCTTGCTACATTCCTCTCTTCCTGTCTCTTCTCCCCTCGCTGATCATGTCATGTCCACTGAGGATATACAACCTATAGATTTCCCTACTATAGCTTCCCACGCATCCATGGTCTATGACCCCCTTTCATCCCCCTCTTGTATCCCTTCCCCCAGATGGGGAAACCCTGCATCTCCTTCTGCCTCTCACTGGGGTAACCGAACTCCATCCCCCGAACTCCCTCCTGTCTCCCTCACCACTATTGTCCCTGCTCCTATCCTCAGCATCGATGTACCCATCAATGCACACCATATGTGTAAAGAGTACCCCTCTCGAGAGGACCTCCAACAGCTAGCGTCCATCCTAATGGACTCCCACCTCATGATCCCACTCCAGTCGTTCATCCAAGATGGCTCCCCCATCAAGCTTCTCTCAAAAGCATACCTTCAGTTGGCTCACCTAGGCCTCCTACCCCCTTGACCCACCTCTGCCGAACTCGCATGTTATGGCACTATAGTCTCTCAGGTCCACAGAGACCTGCATGCCATCCTCCTCTTTCTTGGCTACCAACTCAGAGCCTTGGAGTTCTTCCAGGACCTTGATTACTATCAGTGAGAGTTCGAAACCTGCCGCACTACCCACGCCACCACCACCCCATCTGCTTCCTCCTCCCCATTAGATCCCACCGAACTAGACTTCTTAGCCCAAGTGGAAAGCTTCTGGACTGGCAACAATGGCTCTACCCTGCTAAACCCAAGGCACCCCCGATATTGAGAAGCTTGCTTCTCCTGCCATTGCCTGGGCCACTTTCGGGCTGACTACCATGTCTACCAATGCCCCCTGTCTTCAGTTCACGCTGGGCCACCCCCAAAATTCCTGTCCCCTGTCACACCCCTCCGAACTGCTTCCCTTCTCATCCTCCTCCGGATCCTCCAGTGGATCGCACTCCCCCACTACTCATCGAAACTGACACACTCAACTGATGCTGCCTCTCCCAGTTCCACCTCTGCACTGCTGCCATAACCACCAACCCTGCCGGGAACATTCCCCTACCGTCGCCCATGACTATGGCAACGATGATTGTGAGGATGTCTTCGATGACAGCGCTTATACTAACATGACTGGCTCTCTGGGAGCATCATATATCGACTGTTAGGAAGGTTAGGGTTGTCAGGGACTCCCCACCTAGTACAGGGGTAATGTTACGATTGAGACCTTGGATATGTTTTCTTCTTTTCTTTCTTTCTTAGCTAAGTTCCTTTCTGTCCTCACTGCCTTCAGACATTAGGTACTCTGTTACTGCCCCGTGTACCACTTCCCCAGTTCCTTCTGTCCTTCGCCAATGACCAGCCTTCTTTGGAACTGCTGTATTATTAGATATGACTCACACTGACTTAGGATCCTTATCTCTGACTCAGGGCTTATCTCTGATGCTGACACGTCCCTTTACCTAAGCCTTACCTCATCCTCCTTGGCAGTAGTACTTATTATGGCTCCCCCACTTCATGTAACCTTAAGCTTAGTCTTCTCAATTCTACGAGTTGCTCAGCTCCACATTGCTTCGCCTGAACTAAGGCAATACTAAGGCTAAGGGCAACCCTTGAGCCTTCCCTTCATCCTTGTCCTTGAAATCTCCTCAGACTCGTCCTCCACACCCTCACGGTAGGGAAACCCTCGGACTAGAGAATTCCTCTGAGCCCTGGTCTGTCGAAGTCCTCTGTCGGCTTACCACTTGCATACCCTCCTTTGTCCTTCGTGCAACTCACTTGAGATCCTGCTGGTACTTCCCTAGCCCAGCACAACACAGAGTGGATGAGTAGTAAGGTACTGGGCCATGGACTAGACTGAGGACAAGAGAACAATGACTAAAGATAACCAAGGATGACTGAAATGAAGGAGGTGAACCATAGATAAGAAGGTCTAGAGCATATGGGTGAGGCCATAGGCTGGAGAGTACAGATAGGGCTACAATCTAGGAAGGTACTGGATGAGGCTGGTAAACAAGGATGGTTATTGGGTAAGACCAACAAGTTAGGAGTGGGCAAGAGAGGAAGACCTAGCATGGGTAACAAGGGCAGGGTGGTGGTGGTAGAGGCTAGGAACTAGGGTGTTCTATGGCAGATGGTGAGTGGACTAGGGAAAAGACAGGGGTGATGCCTATCTTAAGGAAAAATCGTAACAGTGGCCGAGATTGCCAAATGCCACAGAAGGCCATTCCAGATCCCACATTNACTCTCCACCCTCAACTTCTCCTGCAAAGGACCCCAATGCCATGGACGTAGATTAGATTGCCAAGAAAGTGGCAAAGCTCACTCCAGAGGAATGAAAGAGATGCTTCAAAGAAGGCTGATGCCTATGCTGCCAAGAGAAGGGTCACATGGCAAAGCAATACACCTCCTTTCCTGGAACTAATGCCCCCAAGACCAAGAAGGTCCAGACTGTGCCCATGGACATCCCAAATCTGATAGAGATTGAAGAGGATGAGGAAGAGGATGAAAAAGTTGGACAAGTTTTTATCCAGGATTTTTAGAACAGAGAATGCCCTCAATGTATCCCCCTCCTTTGCCTACATGTCCTCCTGTAATTGTATCCCTGACCAAGAAATCAATAAGAATTCCTATCCAGTTGGTCATTCCCTCAAGCACCATGAAAACCATCAACACCTGAGCACTGGTGGATAGCAGTGCAGACCTCTCCTGCATTGACTGGGACTTCATCTGAAAACACCAACTTTCCACCTGCTGCCTAGAAAAACCAATACCAGTCTGAAACATCGATCAGACCAGTAATAGAAATGGTGCTATCCATTTCACCACCACCCTCTTCACCAATATCAAGGGAGTAGCCCAAGAAACCACCTTCCATGTGATGGTGTGCAGGAACAAAAACATTATCCTCAGGATACCCTGGCTCTGTGCCACAAATCCCACCATAGATTGGATATGACAGACTCTGTCAATCAGTCTTGGGAGCTGTATTGAACCTTCACCCATGATGTCCAAGAAAAGGACAACCACTTTTCCAGACCCCCTCAGCATCAGATGGTACATGCTGTGCATGACCAATGGCTCTATGAATATCTAGAGCAGGAGACTGAAAGTAAGTTCTGTGCATGCACCAAACAATATGCAACAATTATCCACCTCACTTGCTTCAGGTCAAGAATTTCCCCCCTCAGATCCCTATCCCATGCCAAGGTGATGGGAAAACTCATCACCACCACCAAACTCACCGCTGCCACAGACCAAGCCAAACCCCCAGTGAATCTCCCCACAGAATATGCTGCCTACCATGACATTTTCTCTGATGAAGCAAGCAATTGCTTACCCTCCATGCAACCCTATGACCACAAAATTGAACTTCAAGACTCATTCTCTTCTATAGTGGGAAAACTCTACCCCCTCTCCCCGGAAAAGAGGAAAGCCACCAATGCTTTCATTGACAAAAACCTCATCTCTGGGAAGATCAGCCCCTTGAACTCCCCCTAAGCCTCCCCTTCTTCTTCTTAAAAAAGAAGGATGGAAAACTCCACCCCTGCCAAGATTACCAATATCTTAATGAATACACCATCCAGGATACATACCTCCTCCCCTTAATATCAGACCTCATAGATAAGTTGAAGAATGCTAAGGTCTTCATGAAGTTCAACATCTGATGGGAATACAACAACATACTCATTGACAAGGAACACAGGTGGAAGGTGGCCTTCATCACCCATCGAGGACTCTTCAAGCCAAATGCCATGTTCTTTGATCTCACAAACTCCCCAGCCACATTCCAAAGATTCATGAATGACTCCTTCCACAACATGATTGCTGAAGGATGGCTAATTATATACATGGATGACCTCCTCATCTTCTCTTCAGACACTGAGAAACACAGGGAAAGGACTAAGAGAGTCCTCCAATGAATAGAGAAACTAGATCTCCACCTCTGCCTGGAGAAATGTATGTTCAAAGCCAAGGAGATGGAGTACCTGGGAATAATTGTCTGACTGGGTCAGGTAGCTATGGACCCCATCAAGCTTGATGGAATCGCTGACTGGCCCACACCTGAGAAAGTCAGAGACGTTCAATCCTTCCTCAGATTTGCCAACTTCTACTAGAGATTCATACTGAACTTTGCCCAAGTTGCCTGCCCCCTCCTGGACCTCACCAAGAAATCCCAAGCATGGGTTTGGGACACCCCTCAGCAGAAATCATTTGACAGGCTCAAGGCCCTATTCCTCTTGAAACCCATACTTCACCTCCTGGATATCTTGAAGCCATTCACCATTGCCATGAACACATCAAATTATGTCACCAGGGCCATTCTCCTCCAAACTGACACTAATGGCAAATGGCACCCCTGTTCCTACCTCTTCCAAATCCTCTCCCCTACAGAAAGAATCTATGACATCTATGACTGGGAACTATTTGCTGTTCTCTGCAGACTAAAAGCATGGCACCAATACCTTCAAGGCACCCCATTCCCCATCCAGGTGTTCACAGACCACAAGAACCTCATATACTTCTGCTCCCCCCAGAACTTAAACTGCTGCCAGGTTAGATGGTTACTGGACCTTGCAGACTATGACCTCAAGATGGTCCATGTCCCTGGAAAATTACTCTCCAGACTGGATGCCTATCCTGCTGACCCAACCATATCTCAACAGACAAAGTAAATAACTTCCAGGTCACTCTCCTTCCCCCCTTCCTCTTCATCAACCCCATGGACTCTACCCTTCACAAATGAGTTGCCAACAAGTCTGCCAATGACCCCATCATCAAGAACACCCTCACTGCCCTCCAGGAAGGCACCCCTGCCATGCTATACTCCTGCATCTCTGACTGGCAATTCAAGAAGGGAATCCTATCCTACCACCACCAAACATACATTCCAGACAATGGAACACTCCACTGTGATATTCTACTATGGTGCCACAACCACCCCTCTGTGGGACATCCTGGCTTCTTAAAGACTCAACAACTTGTCTCCACTGAATTTTGGTGGCCCAGACTTGTGCAATACATCAGAAAATACATTGAAGGGTGAATGATCTGTCAGCAGAATAAGGCAAACACACACCCCACCATCCCACCACTCCTCCTTGTTCCCTCAACCACATCCTGCCCCTTCCAGCAGATCTCTTGTGACTTAATCACTGACCTTCCCGAATTCCAGGGCCTTGACTCTTTATTGGTCATGGTGGCCCATGGCCTTACAAAGGGGGTAATTCTCTGCCCCACTAATAAAACCATCACAGCAGAAGAGATCACAACCCTCTTCCTTCACAAAGTATACCTCTGCTTTGATCTATACAAAAAAGTAATATCAGACCAAGGTCCACAATTTGCCTCTGCCTTCACCAAAGAACTTGGGAAACTCCTGAACTATGACCTTGCCCTCTCCACTGCCTATTACTCCCAGACTGATGGAGAAACAGAATGGGTAAACCAAGAAATCAAAACCTACCTTCAAATCTTCTGCAGCCAAGACTCCACCTCATGGGCCAAACACATTACACACACCAAATTCGCCCACAACCATCAACCTCATTTGGTCACAAACTAATCCCCATTCTTCCTGATGATGGGATTCAAACCCCTACTCCTGCCCACTACCCTCATGACATCCCCCATCCTGGCCATCAAATAGTGAATGAAGGATCTTGCAGAAGCCTGGAAGGAGACCCTAGCAGCCCACAACCTAGTCCACAAAGTCATGGAGTCCCAGAATCAAAAACCCTTCACCCCATTCACCCTTGGTGACCAAGTCTGGCTCGAGGCCAAAAACCTCTGACAACAGATGACATCACCTAAGTTTGCCCCCAAACAAGAAGAACCCTTCATGATTACCAAGGTCCTGTCACCTTTGACCTATTGACTCTGCCTTCCAAAGACCTGGAACATCCGCCTGGTCTTCCACACCTCACTCTTGACCTCCTACTGGGAAAACATAATCCATGGACCCAATTTCACCCTTCTACCCCCTGACCTAATCAAAGGAGAAGAGGAATACAAAATTGAAAAGATACTCCACCATTGCAGAAATCCCACCTTCTGCTCCTTCCTGATCCAATGGAAAGAGTACTCCACTGAGGATGACTCCTGGGTCTCCAAAAAGGAACTGCAGCATGCCAGCTCCACCCTACAGAAGTATAAGAAACTCCACCCCAAGATGTTCCCCCTCAGAACTCTTGCACACCCCACAACCATTCTACATAACTGCAATGTCCTCCACTATCATCACCAAACTCTCCCCCTCCACCAAATCATCCCTCACCATCCCCTTCCTGGAATCCTCCACCATTATCACTTCCCCCCATCTGTTACAACTTGGTAGACCGTGTTTCTCTTTTCTTTTTGTTTCTTTTCTTTTCCTTCAATTAGCTAAGTCTTCTTTCATCCTTGCTTCTATCTCAGACTCTAGATATGCCACCCTGCCTTATGTACCACTTCCCTGGTTCCCTCCACCTTTTGCTGACTATCAGCATTCCTCAGAACTGTTATATTAATAGCTATGACTCATCGTAACTTAGAGACCTTATCTCTGACTCACTCCTTATCTATGATGCTGATGTGTCCCTTTACATAACCCACTTGGCAGATGTACTTATAGTTGATCCCCTGCTTGTATCTTCTTAAGCTTAGTCTTCTTGAATCTTATGAGTTGCTTAGCCTCCTCCTCACTCCTCTCATCGTCATCTGTAATCAACAACCTAAGGCTAAGGGTCTTTCCTCGAGTCTTCACTTAGATCTTCGCCCCAAGTCCAAAAACCCCCTTGGACTCTCTCTCAACTCCATGGATATTCCCTGACAAGCACCAAGTCTCTGGGTGTTAGGGAAAACTCCTTCCACCTCATCATACCCAAAGTCCTCTGTTAGTATACTCCCCTGAGTCCCCCTCCTTTGTCCCCTGTGCGAGGTTAAGTCACTCACCTTGAGACCCCACTGGTATTCATAGCCCAGCATAACAAAAGACTAAGCTTCTCTCCATAGGCAACTATCAGATTGACCTTTCTACATCCCACTCCCACTATCAGTCTGCATGGGGTGATTTCCTGGATACTTGTGCACCCCTTTCCTGCTTTCAGCCTGAACAAGATGATTTCCTGGGCACTGCGCCATCATTGATCCCTAAACCCCTACCCAGTGGTTCCTCCCTTGTGGCATCCTTGCCAAACAACTCTTGTCCTCTGAGCTCTCATCACTCTCATCCCTCAACCACTTTGACTCCAAAGTCAACCCCATCACCAGGGAAGAACAGGAAGAGACCCTCCAACTGTCCCACAATCTTTCCGCCCAGCTCAATCTTTCATGAGTTCCTACCCCTTCATCTCCCACTCCCATTACCATGCAACCTGTCTTTCCTCTACCTCCCACACCTACCCCCCATCTGGTGCTCACTGGGTATCCTCTATCTAGAACACATCCCCCATTTCCTTGGCTGCCTCTGACCTGAAGCACTATGTCCACAGAAAAGGAACTCCACCTTAGAGCCCCTACACTCTTCGATGGGTCCTATGATACATCAGAATAGTGGATCAACACTGTTCAGTTCTACCTCCTCAACAATGAGGACATCTACAACACTGATGCCAAGCACATCACCTTTGCCCTCTCCCACATGACCAAAGGGTCCACTGCCACTTGGGCTGTGACCTTCCACCAGAAATGCATGGCCACCAGCACCATTACCCTCGGAAAATTCTCTGCCTTTCTCACCAAATTCAACACTGTGTTTAAACACCAGAACTCCATTGGAAACACCATTGCCTGGCTCACCACCACCAGGATGACCAAAAAGAAAGGCATCTTTGATCCCCCCTTGCTCAAGTACATTGCCAACTTCCGGAACTACATCATCATCTTGAAAGTCATAGACAACAATATACTCATTGCCTACTTCTCAGTGGGGCTACCACAACTGCTGATGACTAAGATCTACTCTATGGAGACCCCACCTACCTCCATCGATGACTGGTACAAGAAGACTACCCACTTACAGACCATGTGGGACCAATCACAAGAAATTGCCAGAAGAACCTATCGACCTACCTCTCAAACCATCCCCTCAACCTCCTATGTCCCTCACAAAGATCCCAATGCCATGAATGTTGACATTGTCCACACCATCAGGAAATTAACCCCCAAAGAAAAGAAGTGTTGCGTCGAGAAGAACCTCTGCTTCCACTGCTGTCAACCCAGACACTCGTCCCTCAAATGTCCTACCTTTCCAATCCAATGACCTTCCACTTCTTCCCCACAGTGTTCCACAGATACCCCATGCCCACCAATCAAGAAGGTGGCCAAAGTAGTTGAAGAAAAGGAAATTCCTCATCTACAAGAGATCAAGGATAACAATGACAAAGAAGATGAGGAATTGGTAAAAGCTGTCTTCCTCCAGGATTTTTAGAAAGGAAGCCTACCTCAACATTAGTGTCTTCCACGATGGCATCTGTACTTGTAAAGGCAGTGACCAAATCTATGCACATTCCAGTCCAAGTCATTCGCCCCTCATACATGATGAAAACTGTTGACTCCAGAGCCCTCATAGATAGTGGGGCAAACATCTCTTGCATCAATTGAGACTTCATCTCAAAACACAAACTCCCCCTCACCAAATTACCAACTCTGATCCTTGCCTGCAATGCCAACAGATCCCTCAACCAGAAAGGGAAAATCACCCACACCTGCTCCCTGTTCCTGGACATTGAAGGACTTGCCCAAAAGGTCCTTCTTCATGTCATGTACCTCAGATGAGACAATATTATTCTCAGACTCCCCTGGCTTTGCACAGCCAATCCAACCATCAACTGGGCCAACTGCACTATGTCCCTAGACAAATCCATTGATCAATCGAAGCTCCTCCATCAGGAGCACAAGGCCAACCTCACCCGCCATGACAAGGTCTACACCTTCCCTATCCATGAACTGGATTCTATTCCAGTCAAAGTCATATCACAGGACCATCTCCACAACTACAATAACTGGACTACCGAAGACGTGTTTATGAATACCACCATCTGAAACCGATCAGTATTCCACATCATCCACTGTGGCTCCCAGTTTCTCTGGGCATCACAGATAGCCAAAATCACCCAAGCCACAGAGCTCGCCAAAGCTGAAGCTTTGAATGCCCCAAAGGTAACGCTTCCCAAAGAATATCAGGAGTTCACCTCCATCTTTGTGAAAGACACTGCTGACCATCTCCCTCCATCTTGACCCTACAACCACGAGATCAAGCTAAAACCAGATTTTGTACCTTCGATCAGTAAAGTATACCCCCTCTCGTCCACTGAATGGGAGGCGGCCAACAAGTTTATTGAAGAAAACCTGGCTGCCAGGAAGATATCCCTGTCTAACTCTTCACAGGCTTCCCCCTTTTTCTTCATCCATAAGAAGGACGGAGGACTACATCCCTACCAAGACTATTGGAAGCTAAATGAAGCCACCATCCGAGACGCATATCCTCTATCCCTTATCTCGGAACTAATTGACAAGCTCTGAGATGCCAAGAAATTCACCAAGTTTGATGTCCGTTGGGGGTACAACAACCTCCAGATCAAACCCAAAGACTGCTGGAAAGCAGCCTTCATAACCCACTGAGGACTCTTCCACCCCAATGTGATGTTCTTCGGACTCACCAACTCCCCCACAGCATTCCAATGATTCATGAATGATTTCTTCTGTGACATGATCGCTGAAGGATGGTTAGTCATCTATATGGACAATTTACTAATCTTCTCCCCCGATGATGCTCTTCACACCAAGCAAACTAAAAGAGTACTCCAGAGAATGGCCAAGCTTGACCTTCACCTCAAGCTTGAGAAATGCAAGTTTGCCACTGACAAAGTTGAATACCTTGGAATGATCATCCATCTGGGCCATGTTGCCATGGACCTGGTCAAACTCGAGGGCATCTCCAAATGGCCCTCACCCTCTACCATAAAACAAGTCTAATCCTTCCTTGGATTTGCTAACTTCTACAGACAGTTCATTGCCAACTACTCCACAATTGTCTGACCCCTCATCGACCTCGCCAAGAAAAACCAACCCTGAGATTGGTCAACCCAGTGCCAATCAGCATTTGAAGCACTTAAAATGTGCTTCCTCTCCCAACCAGTACTCCAACTACCAAACACCACTGCCCAATTTGCCATCGCCACCGACGCCTCCAAGTTTGCCACTGGAGGCATCCTTCAACAACTTGACAAGAATGGGGAATGGAAACCCTGTTCCTTCATCTTCCAATCATTCTCCCCAGCCAAATAAAACTATGATGTTCACGACCACAAACTTCTCACAGTCATCCACACCCTCCAAGCATGGAAACATTACCTCTGCAGCTCCCCATTTCCCATCCAGGTCTTCACTGACCACAGGAACCTCACCTAATTCCACAAACTCCAAGATCTCAATCGATGACAAGCCCGTTGGCTTCTAGACCTTGCCAATTTCGACCTCAAATTCTCCTATACCCCTGCTGCCCAACTCACTGGCCCAGACACTCTATCCCATTGAGCTGATCATGATTTTAAAGATGCTGACAACTCCAACATCACCTTACTCCCTGCCAACCTCTTCATGTCCTCCATCGACACTCTACTCTCTGAAAACATTGCCAATTGCTGCAAAACAGACCCCACTGCCCTTGCAGCCCTCCAATCTATCTCCTCAAAATTTCCCACTTCCTTCTGCTTCTGCTTCTCATCATGGCAGTCCATCAACGGCATCCTCACCTACAACAGCCGCATCTATGCACCCCCTGGTGCTCGACAAGCCATCCTACAGAAACACCATGACCACCCTTTTGCCAGACACCCTGGCTACCTGAAAACCCACCAACTTACCTCCACTGAATACTGGTGGCCAGCCATGGCCACCTACATCAAAAACTACGTTGACGGCTATGCTGTCTGCCAACAAAACATGGCAAACACACACCCTACTACCCTGCCATTAATCCCTATCTGCTCCATGTGCTCCCACCCATTCCAGCAAATCTCCTGTGACCTTATTACTGACCTCCCCCCATCTAACAGTTTTGATAGTCTCCTGGTCATGGTCAACCATGGCCTTACAAAGGGGGTAATTCTCTGCCCCACAAAGAAAACCATCAATGCTGCTGGAATGGCAATGCTTTTTGCCCACAAGGTATACTCCCAGTTCAGTCTCCTGGACAAGATTATTTCTGACTGGGGACCCCAATTTGCCTCAGCCTTCTCCAAAGAACTTGGCCAAATCCTCAACTACAAGCTCACCCTGTCCACCACCTTCCATCCACAAACAGATGGCAAAACCAAAAAGGTAAACCAAGAAATATAAATCTACCTCCATATCTTCTGTGGAGATTCTCCTGCCTCATGGGCAGATCTTATTCCCCAAGTGGAGTTTACTCACAACCACAGGCTGCACTCCATTACTAACCAATCTCCATTCTTCCTCCTTATGGGTTATGAATCTAATTCTCTCCCCACAGTGATCCCCAACTTCTCTGTACCCACTGTAGAATAATGCCTCAAAGAACTCTCCAGTGCACAGAACAAAGCACTAGCCTTGCATGAACTCACCCGTCAAACTATGGCAGCAAGATCACATCATCCCTTCACACCTTTTAAGAAGGCTGACCAGGTTTGGCTTGAAGCTCATAACCTCCACCAAGAACTCATTAACCCCAAATTTACCCCCAAAAGTGAAGGACCCTTCATTATCACTGATATCCTCTCTGCAATCACCTATCAGCTAAAACTGCCAAAAACCTGGAAGATCCACTTGGTCTTCCATGCTTCCCTCCTATCACCCTATTGCCAGAATGCTATATATGGCCAGCATTTCAAAAAGAACCTGCCAGGTTTCATCAGTGGACAAGCAGAGTATGAAGTGGAGAAGATCATTTGTCATCAAGATGCTTCAGATAAGCACCACTATCTGATCAGGTGGAAAGGATACTTCACTAATGATGACTCCTGGCTCCCAGAAAAGGAACTCACACACGCACGGATCATCCTCTCCGCATACAAAAAGGTGAATGTCTGCATCTTCCCTACTTAGTTTTCCCTTCTTCTCCTACCATACCAAAAGAAACACAAAAACAAAAGAAAACCTCAAAAAACTGTCATGTCCCAAGTATCATTATCTATTTCCACCATCTCATTGCTATGTTCTTCCCCTCCTATCTCCTCTCCCCTTGCTGACAACATCATGTCTGCTGAGAATCTACCTATAGAATTTCCTATGATAGTTTCTCATGCATCTACCATGTATGACCCCCTGTCCTCGTCCTCCCATGCTCCTTCTGTTATGGTTGTACTGGGAGGTACACCATGAGCTGATAGCTGGACCTCTTGGGGTTGCTGGGGGAATGCACAGGAACTGTCCCAGCGAGGACCTTACACTGAAGAGGGGATTCCTCTGGGTGCTTGGTCAGGATGAGAGGAGAGGCTGGGTCTCAAGGTGATCCCAAAGGGTGGGCTAAGGGATGACGACGGAAGATCCAGGTATATTTGGTAATGGTCAAGTTAGAGATACAAGGTAGTTATGCTACGCTTATATATCTATGAGGGACGAGCATGGACCAAGGGGTATCTATCGAGGTGAGTCATGGCTATGATAAGGAGTTCATGAGGAACAAGGGATCTATCTATAGGATAGAGATGATACATCGATAAACAGGTGTACTGCAAGGGACATATGATGGCCAAGTGGCCGAGAGGACATGGGGACACATAGTAGACACATGGGCTAAGATAGGGGCACAAGGGAAGTGCCAAGGCGGGTTAAGGGAATATGTGGGGTAATGTGTGACTAGGACAATAAGGGAGTCCACAGGGGTACTGGGACAACAGCAAGGAGGAAGGACCAGGACACGCTAAGTACCAGTTGGCTGCAAGACATGGGTTAGGTGTAAGAGTCACGTGGAAGGACGTGTAGGTCACATGGGGAGATCTGAGTAGTCATGAGGGTTCCTAGATAGAGGCAAAGGGACTCAGAGGTAGCTGAGGGCTAGTGATGGAGTCATGGGGTTACATGGACGAGGGACGAGGACACGTGACAAGGAAAAAGGGTGGGGTGTGAGGCAGTTGTAACACCTTCCCCCAGATGGAGAAACCCCGTGTCTCCATCTGCCCCTTGCTGGGGCAACCGCACTCCATCCCTGGACTTCCCACCCATATCCCTTGCTACCATTGTTCCCACTCCTATCCTCAGTGTGGATGTCCCCCTTACTGCCTGATGAATGAGGGAGAACTACTTCTTCTGTGATTACATGCAGGAGCTCATGTCGGCCTTAACCAACTCCCACATCATGATCCTGTTCCAATTCTTCATTGAAGACAGATCGCCTGTCAAGCTTATCTCTAAAGCCTACCTGCAAGTCACACACCTAGGCCTACTACCCCCTAGACCCTCCTCCACTGAACTCGCCCTCTTCAGCTCCATTATCTCTACTGTCCACCAGGACCTAAAAGCCATCCTCCTCCATCTGGGCTACCAGCTCAGAACTCTAGAGTGTTACACCAGGCTAGAGGAGTACTGGTGAGATCTCAAAGTGAGCTGCTATGTGACGAAGAATGAAGGAGAGTATCCAGGTAGTACATCAACAGAGGACTTCAATGACTGGGTTTCAGAGGGATCCTCTAGTCCGAAGGGTTCCCTGACAAAGAGAGCGCTGAGGACAAGTCTTAGGGGATTCCTAGGACTTGGACGAAGTGGAGACTCAAGGAAGATCCTTAGTCTCAGTGAGTCTTAGTTCAGGCAGAGCAAAGTGAGGCTAAGCAACTCTTAGAATTGAGAAGACTAAGCTTAAGGGAATACAAGCAGGGAGAGCGCTATAAGTACTACTACCAAGAGTGATGATATAAGCATTACATAAAGGGACATGTCAGCGTCAGAGATAAGGCCTGAGTCAGAGATAATGGATCTGAGTCAGAACGAGTCATATCTAATAATACAACGGTTCCAAGGAATACCAATCATTGGTGAAGTGTGAAAGGAACCGGGGAAGGCGGTACATGGGGTAGTGATGGCATACCTGATGTCCGAAGAGACTGAGGACAGAAGGAGACTTAGCTAAGTAAAAAGAAAGAAAGAAAAGAAATATTGCAAACATGGTCTAGTCCCTGATCATAACAAAGAGTTCCTCCAAGACCTAGACCACTACCAGAAGGAGCATGAAACCAGATGCACTACCCATGAGCAGTCCACCCCATCCACATCTTCCTCCCCCCTAGACCCTGCCAAACTAGACTTCTTAGCCTGAGCTGAAGCTATGTGGACTGGCAATGATGGTCACACTCCTCTCATGCCCTCTCACCCTCATTACCAAGAAGTGTGTTTCCATTGTCATTGTCTTGGCCACTTTTATGCCAATTGCCACATCTACCAATGCCTGCTCTGTCTCAGTTCACGCCCAGGCACCCACAATCATCTTGCCCTCTATGATGACCTCCTGCTCCTCCACAGTTCTCCTTCTCTTCCAGCTCCTTCCAAGGATCCCACTCTCCCATCCAACAGCGAAGTTGTCAAATACAACTGATGCCTCCATGACCAGTTCCACCTCCCCACCACCGCACAAATGATGCAGACACTCCACTACCAAGGCTCACAACTACAGAGATGATGACATCGATGACATCTTTGATGAGATGGCTTATGCTAACATCATCGGATCCCCCTCTGCTAGATATATCAATCTTTAGGAGTAATGGTCATCAGGAACTCCCTGCCTAGTATGAGGGTAATGTTACAACTCAGTAGATTGTGTTTCTCTTTTCTTTTCATTTCATTTCTTTTCCTTCAATTAGCTAAGTGTCCTTTTGTCCTTGCTTCTATCTCGGACTCTAGGAACTCCGTTTATGCCTCGAGTTCCGCCTCCCCAGTTCCTTCC
>JBBPLO010000258.1:0-24984 GCA_038089835.1 Retiboletus flavoniger
AGTTTCGTGGGCAGCAAGGGCTTCTTTTCTATTTTCATCTAGGGTGGCAAGATGATTTTCTAGAGCAGGGATAAAGGTATTCTGAGGACATCTCCAGAGTCTTGGAGTTGAGCTCTGAGTGAGATAGCACCAGAGTTGTCGAGCACAAGGCCGGAGATGGGTTTGGAGGGTTGGAGTGGACTTGGTAAAAATCTGGTATATGACAGAAAGGAGGAAGGTTTTGACAGACTGTACATACTGGTCGCATTGGGGGGTGGTGAGGGAGGATAGAATGCGACACATGGTGGAATAAATTAGAGTATGAGAAATTTCTTCAGCATAGGTGCTGAAGCCGTGGTGAGACAGAGTGACAAGAGCGTTGTAAAACAGTAATCTTGACTTGGAGGACTAGCAGAGAGTAGTCCTGAGCCTGCAAGAAGGTTGAAGGAGATGAGTATCGTCCCAAAGGAGTCCAACTATGAAGAGAAGTGCAGAGAAACCTGCCTGAGTGGGTGTTGCCCAAGGGAGAACAGTCCAGAGGTAGTCTGGAAGAAGACCGGAAGTCCAGAGTAGAGGAAATGGCAAGCGGGAAGCATTGGAGATGTGATGAATGATGATGGCGACAGGCCAGAGACGATTTGGACGGATATGGCAGCATGGTAAGAATCCAACGTGAAGGAAACTTGATTGTAAAATCCTAAGTACATGGTACTTATAGTCCAGACAAGTCCAGATGAACTAATACGAAGTAAAACTACTTGCAGAGTGATATAAGCAGTGTCTGTAATGGTATGAAAAGGTCTTCGAAAGACCGGTAAAGTAGGGGTGATGAAATAACAAGGAACCAGTCTTGTATATGACCAGGCAGACTTACTCAGACTACCAGACTTCGATGGATGGGACCAGAGGTGGATGGGACCAGCTCCAGGTTGGACAGTGGGTGGAATGAACGACAGGGATAATGATGTGGCGATGGTGAAACCCACTGGAATAGTGGTTTATGACCATAGAGACCTATGGATCTCTACAGTGTGACAAGAGGCTTCAGTGAAGGCAAAGCAGAGTGGGGGATCTGGAGGTATGAGTGATTCAGATAGTAAAAGGGTGGAGGCGATGGTGTGGTAAGTGTGAATGAGAGAATGGATGACTTCATCTTTGGGGAAGAGAGGGTGAAGTTTGATGGCATGGGCGAAAGCAGGTGTTTCTAGGATGGTGGCGAAGAGCAAGAGTTGATTGTGTTTGGGTAGATAAGCAGGGAAGGCACATTGTGATCATAAGAGTGATCACATAGAGAAGGTAGAGGACATGGGGGAGAAGACAGTCAAGGAAGATAATAACAACATCGTTGAGGAAGAATAGGAAATGGGTGGGCATAGGCTTCCTTGCACACAAGGCGATACTCATGAAGAGACTGATGTCTTATGGGCAAGGAAGAATCAAAGGGAATGGAGTTGTTTATAGCTGGTGAGGATTTTTGAAGTGTGCCAGAGATTGGATTCTGGTTCCCAGGTATCTTTGGAATGAGGATACCCTTTCTGTTATGACTGTGGACACATACCTCTTTTTCCTCTTTTTCTCTTACTTAGCTATGTCTTCTTTCATCCTCCTTGCCTTCGGACATCAGGTATGCCATTACTGCCTCATGTACCGCTTCCCCGGTTCCTTCCGTCCTTCGCCGACGATTGGCATTCTTTGGAACCATTGTATTATTAGCTATGACTCGTCATGACTTATTCCCTTATCAGATGACTTACTCCTTATCTTGAATGCTGATGCATTCCCTTATGTAAACCCCTTGGCAGTACTATTTAAACCCTAATAACCTCGCATGTATTTCCTCAAGCTTAGTCTTCTCAAATACTACGAGTTACTTGGCCTCCTCCTTGCCTCTCTCGTTGTCGTCAGCACCAACATACTAAGGCTAAGGGTCATCCCTAGTCTTCCCTAGTCTCTGAGTCAAGGAATCCCCTTGGACTCTCTCTGCGACTCCATGGGTCCTCCCCAGCGAGTAACCTCTGTCCCTGGTATTAGGCACTAGACCTATACCTCGTCGTATCCAAAGTCCTCTATCGGCATACCCCCTAAGTCCACCTCATTTGTCCTTCGTTGAGGCAGTCACTCACTCGAGACCCCGTCAGTTCTAGCCCGACGTAACAAAAGACTAAGCTTCTCTCTATGGGTGACTACTAGGTTGTTCCCATTCCTCATCCCACTCCCGCCATTGGTCTGAACGGGGTAATTCCCTGGATACCTGCGCACCCCACTCCCACCTTCAGCCTGAATGGGGTGATTCCCTGGGCAAAGCACCACTATTGATCCAAGGACCCCCACCCAGTGGTCCACCCCTCGCGGCGATGTCGCTGAACAACCTTCATCTCCCGAACCCTCATTCCCCTTGTCTCTTGATCACTCTGATCCAGACACCTACCCTACCACCCGGGAAGAACAAGAGGAGACCCTCTGACTCTCCCACGATCTCTTTGCCCAACTTAACTTTCCATGAGTACCTACTTCTCCATCTCCCACTCCCACTACCTTGCAACCTGTCTTTCCTCTCCCTGCCAGACCTAGCCCGCACCTGGTGCTCACTGGGTTCCCTCTATCTTGAACGCGTCCCACGTTTCCTAGGCCCCCTCCGACCAGAACAGATATGTCTGCAGGAAAGGAACTCCGTCTTGGAGCCCCTACACCCTTCGATGGGTCCCCTACTACATCCATACAGTGGCTCAATGCTGTATAGTTCTACCTCCTCGTTAACAAGGACATCTACAACACTGATGCTAAACAAATCGCGTTCACCCTCTCCCACATGACCGAAGGATCTACCACCACATGGGCTGCCACCTTCCGCCAAAAATGCATGGCCACTGGGATCATCACCCTAGGGAAGTTCTCTGACTTCGTCAAGGACTTCAAAACTGCCTTCGAGCATCAAGACTTGATTGGTAATGCCATTGCCTGGCTCACCACCATGCGAATGATCAAGAAGAAAGGGATCTATGAATCCTCTCTGACTAAATACATCGCTGACTTCTGCAATAATGTGGTCATCTCCAAGATCTCGGATGACAACATCCTCATCACCTACCACTCTGCAGGGCTGCCACAATCCCTGATGATGAGAATCTACTCCATGGAATCCCCACCGACGACTGTCGAGGATTGGTACAAGAAGGCCACCCACTTCCAGACTATGTGGGAACAGACCCAAGAAATCGCAAAAAGGACCTATTGTCCTACCTCCCAGAACACCCCCTCCTCGTCATTCTCTCCTCGAAAAGACCCTAACGCTATGGATGTAGACGTTGTCCGAACCATCAGGAAGCTCACCCCCGAAGAATGAAAATGATGCATCGAAAAGAAACTCTGCTTCCAATGCTGACTACCAGGACACTTCTCCCTTCACTGCCCCGCTTTTCCCCAACAGCATTCCACAGGTACCCCCGCCTGACCTACCAAGAAAGTTGCCGAGGTAGCCGAAGAAGAAATCCCTCATCTTCAAGAGATCGAGAATGATGACGATGAAAACGAGGACGAAGAATGCATAAAAGCAGTCTTCCTTCAGGATTTTTGATAAGGAAGCCTACCTCAACATTAGCACCTTCCTTCGTAAACTCTGTACTTGTAAAGACGACTACCAAATCTATGCAAATTCCCATCCTAGTCATCTGTCCCTCATACACCAAGAAAACTGTCGACACCTTGGCCCTTGTAGACAGTGGGGCAAACATCTCCTGCATCGATAGAGACTTCATAGCCAAACACAAGCTACCCACCACAAAGCTCTCCACCCCGATCCTAGTGTGAAATGCAGATGGATCCCTAAACAAGAAAGGGAAGATTACTCACACTTCTTCCCTCTTCATCATCGTTGGCAGACTCACTCATCAAGTCCTCCTCCATGTAATGCACCTCGGATGAGATAACGTCATCCTCGGACTCTTCTGGCTCCACACCAACAACCCCAAAATCCACTGGTCAAAAAGGACCCTCTTCCTCAATGAGACTATGGATCAGTCTCAACTCTGTAAAGAAAAGATCCGACTAGACCAAAATCGACACAATAAGGTCTATACATTCCCCGTCCATGAATCCAACTCCATCCCAGTGTGGGTCGTCTCCCAGGATCACCTCAGAAACTACAATGATTGGACCACTGAAGATGTCTTCATGAACACAGCTATCCAAAATTGATCTGTCTTCAGGATCATCCACTGTGGATCCTGCTTCCTCTGAGCGTCCCAAATCACCAAGATCACCCAAGCCACCAAGCTCGCCAAGGCCGAAGCCCTCAACACCCTGAAAGTCACTCTCCCATCCGACTACCAACAATTTGCATCGGTCTTCTCAAAGGATGCTGCCGACCACCTCCCACCAACCCGACCATATGACCACAAAATAAAGGTAAAACCCAACTTCGTTCCTCATATCGGAAAAGTATACCCTCTCTCCCCCGCGGAAAAAGAAGCCACGGATAAATTCATTGATGAGAACTTAGCAGCCAGGAAAATCTCCCCATCTAATTCCCCCCAAGCATCTCCCTTCTTCTTTGTCCATAAAAAGGATGGTAGTCTCCGACCCTGCCAAGACTACCAAAAACTCAACGAGGCAATGGTCCGAGATGCCTATCCCCTATCTCTTATCTCGGAACTGATCGACAAACTCTGAGATGCCAAAAAGTTCACCGAATTCGACGTACGGTGGGAATACAACAATGTCCAGATCAAGCCCAAAGACCAGTGGAAAGCCACCTTCGTCACTCACCATGGCCTATTTCAGCCCAATGTAATGTTCTTCGGGCTGACTAACTCCCCTGCCACATTCCAATGTTTCATGAACGACTTCTTCCGTGACATGATTGCCAAAGGGTGGTTAGTCATCTACATGGATGACCTCCTGATCTTCTCCCCAGACGACCACCTCCACACCAAATGCACCAAATGCGTCCTCCAGCGAATGACCGAATTAGATCTCCACCTAAAGCTTGAAAAGTGCAAGTTTGCCGCCAAGGAAGTTGAATACCTCGGAATGACCATCAGACCAGGCCATGTTGCCATGGACCCAGTAAAACTCGAAGGCATCTCTAAATGGCCTTCCCCCACCACCGTAAAACAAGTCCAATTCTTCCTCAGGTTTGCTAATTTCTACAGGTGATTCATTGCCAACTACTCCACAATCACACAACCCCTCATCGACCTCACCAAGAAAGCACAACCTTGGAATTGGACCCCCAATTGCCAAAGCTCCTTCAAAAACCTCAAAGCGCATTTCCTTGAATGCCCCATCCTCCAACTCCCCAATACCTAGGCACAATTCGCCATCGCCACTGACACTTCAAAGTTTACCACTGGAGGCATTCTCCAACAGCTCGACAAGAATGGGGAATAGAAACCCTGTTTGTTCATCTCTCAGCCATTCCTCCCTGCAGAACAAAACTACAATATCCACAACCACAAACTCCTCACAGTCATCCATGCTCTCCAGGCATGGAAACACTACCTCTGTGGCTCCCCTTTCCCAGTCCAGGTCTTTACCGACCACAAAAACCTCACTTACTTCTGAAAACCTCAGGACTTAAACTGACACCAGGCCCACTGGCTCCTAGACCTCGCTGACTTCGACCTGAAGTTCTCCTACACCTCCACTGCACAACTTGCCAGCCCAGATGCCCTCTCTAGGCGATCGGACCACGACTCGAAAGAATCAGATAACACTGACACCACCCTCCTTCCCACAGACCTCTTCATCTCCTCGATCAACACCCTCCTCGCAAATCAAATCAAAGATGGCTGTCGGACTGACGCCACAGCCCTTGCCACCCTTCAATCCCTCTTGAGTAAACTCCTGACCTCCTTCCGCTCCCGCCTCTTGCTGTGGCAAACCGTCGACAGTCTTCTCACATTCAATGGCCGAGTCTACATGCCACCCGATGCACGCCAAGCCATCTTGGCAAAACACCACAACCACCTCTCCGCTGGCCACCCCGGCTTCCTCAAAACTCGCCAACTGGTCTCTGCCCAGTACTGGTGGCCTGCCATGGCCACTTATATCCACTCCTATGTCTCTGGTTGTGCCACATGCCAACAAAACAAAACCAACACCCATCCAATGACACCCCCCCTCTTCCCCATTCCTTCCAGTTGCTCCCATCCCTTCCAACAGATCTCTTGCGATCTGATTACAGATCTTCCCCCCTCCAGTGGGTTTGATAGTCTCCTGGTTGTGGTCGACCATGGCCTTATGAAGGGGGTAATCCTTTGCCCCACAAAAAAATCCATCGATGCCGCCAGTATGGCAACCCTTTTCGCCCACAAAGTGTACTCCCACTTTGGCCTCCCCAATAAAATTATCTCCGATTGGGGCCCCCAGTTCGCATCAGCCTTCTCCAAAGAGCTCGCCTGCATCCTCAACTACAAGCTAGCTCTCTCCACAGCATTCCACCTGCAAACAGATGGAGAAACCGAGTGGGTAAACCAAGAAATAGAAACCTACCTCCGCATCTTCTGTGGAGATTCCCCCACCTCATGGGCAGATCACATCCCACAAGCGGAATTCACCCACAATCACTGACCCCACTCCATAACCAACCAATCCCCTTTCTTCCTCCTCATGGGATACGAACCTAACCCTCTACCCACTGTAGTCCCCATGTCAACCATCCCTGCTGTTGAAGTCTGACTTCAGCAGCTCTCCTCTGCACGAAATGAAGCACTAGCTTCACACGAACTCGCTCGCCAGATGATGGCAGCAAGATCCTGTCGTCCCTTCACCCTGTTCCAGAAGGGCAACCAGGTTTGGCTAAAAGCTCGCAATCTCTGCCAAGAACTTGCTAACCCAAAATTCTCCCCCAAAAGAGAAGGGCCGTTTGTCATCTCTGATGTCCTCTCCGCAGTCACCTATTGGCTAGAGCTGCCAAAAACATGGAAGATCCACCCGGTCTTCCATGCTTCCCTCTTATTGCCCTGTCAGCAGAACGCTACCTATGGACCTCATTTCAAAAAGAACCTGCCAGATCTCGTCGGCAGACAAGCGGAATATGAAATAGAAAAGATTATATGTCACAAGGGTGCTTCAGATAAGCACCACTATCTGGTCAGGTGGAAAGGATATTCTGCTGACAATGACTCCTGGCTTCCTGAAAAGGAACTCAAACACGCACAGACCATCCTGTCCGCATACAAAAAGGCAAACCATCACACCTTTTCTACTTAGTTCTCTCTCCCCTCCATTTCTCTCACTTATACTTACCAACAAAAACAACAAAGAAAACCATCATGAACACTGTCACCATCTCCCCTGCTTCCCTCTCTATCTCTACCGTATCCTCACTACATTCCTCTCCTCCTGTCTCTTCTCCCCTCGCTGACAACATTGTGTCCGTCGAGGATCTACCTATAGATTTTCCTATGATAGCTTCCCACGCGTCTACAGTCTACGACCCCTTGTCCTCAGAATCCTGTGTCCCTTCCCCAGGATGGGGAAACCCCAGCTTGCTGTCCGCCCCTCAATGGGGCAACCGAACCCCCTCGCCCGAACTCCCCCCTGTATCCCTCGCCACCATCATCCCCACTTCCATCCTTAGCGTCAATGTTCCCCTCTACACGTACTGTCTGCGTGAAGACTATCCTTCCCATGATGACATGCAGGAACTTGCCTCAGCCCTTATGGACTCGTGCCTCATGATCCCCCTCCAGTCATTCGTCGAGGACGCCTCCCCCATCGAGCTCATATCCAAACTCTACCTCCAAATTGCCCGCCTCAGCCTTATTCCTCCTAGACCCTCCGACGCAGACCTAGCCTACCTCAGGTCTGTAGTCTCCTCCATCCACAGGGAAGCCCGAGCTACCCTACTCCATCTCAGGCACCAGCTTGGAGTGTTAGAGTTCCTCCAAGATTTAGATTGTTACCAGTGAGAGTTCGCGGCCAGGCAGACCGCTAGGGCCCAGACGGCCCCAACCACCCCCTCCTCTTTAGCATCCCCCCTTAACTTGGCCAAACTAGACTTCTTAGCCTGAGTGGAAGCAATGTGGACTGGCAACGAAGGTCATACCCCTCTCGACCCTTCACACCCCCGCTACTGGGAAGCGTGCTACCATTGTCACCAACTCAGTCATTTTCGGACCAAATGCCAAGTCTACCAATGCCTGCTCTGTCTCAACTTTGTGCTGGGTCACCCCCAATCCTGATGCCCCCTACAGCGACCTCCTGCTCCCCCCATCATCTCATCCTCCTCTGGGTCCTCCCATAACTTCCAGTCTCCCGTCCACCACTGAAACCGCCGATTGCAACCAATGCCTCCATGACCTGTTCCTCCTTCCAGGCATCACGCAAACTGCTGCCCACAACAGAACCCCTCCCCCATTGAAGCCACAAATTATGGTGATGATGATGTTGATGACATCTTCGATGATGAGGCTTACGCTAACATGACTGGATCCCCCGGGATCAGTTACATTGACCTTTAGAGTAAGGGTCATCGGGAACTCCCCGCCTAGTACAGGGGTAATGTTATGACTGTGGACATGTACCTCTTTTTCCTCTTTTTCTCTTACTTAGCTATGTCTTCTTTCATCCTCCTTGCCTTCAGACATCAGGTACGCCGTTACTGCCTCATGTACTGCTTCCCCAGTTCCTTCCGTCCTTCGCTAACGATCGGCATTCTTCAGAACTGTTGTATTATTAGCTATGACTCGTTGTGACTCATTCCCTTATTGGATGACTCACTCCTTATCTTGAATGCTGACGTGTTCCCTTACGTAAACTCCTTGGCAGTACTATTTAAACCCTAATAACCTTGCATGTATTTCCTCAAGCTTAGTCTTCTCGAATACTATGAGTTACTTGGCCTTCTCCTCGCCCCTCTTGTTGTCGTCAGCACCAACATACTAAGGCTAAGGGTCATCCCTAGTCTTCCCTAGTCTCTGAGTCAAGGAATCCCCTTGGACTCTCTCTGTGACTCCACAGGTCCTCCCCAGCGAGTAATCTCTGTCCCCAGTATTAGGCACTAGACCTATACCTCGTCGTATCTAAAGTCCTCTATCAGCGTACCCCCTAAGTCCATCTCGTTCGTCCTTCGTCGAGGCAGTCACTCACTCAAGACCCTGTTGGTTCTAGCCTGATGTAATACTTTCCATGAGGTTAGGAACTGGCATTTAGATTGTGGTCCTTTGTGGCTGTGGATGGTTTCTACTTTGTATTCTTCTTCTTGTCTGATGACGTCAGGTGGTGGACGAAGGAAGGGTGATCCATATGCTTCTGTGGAGTGATAAGGAGGTAAGAGAGATGCATGAAAGACATCATGAATGCGCCATGTGGGAGGAAGGCAGAGTCTATAAGATATGGGAGATAAGACTTGAGAAATTTCAAATGGTCTGTATCTCTTGGATGCGAGTTTCTGAGATGGGAGTTGTAGGCAGAGATTGGTGGCTTCCAACCAGACTTTATCTCTGGTCTTCCAGGGGGAGAACTTTCGGATGGAGCAGGATGTCATGAGTTTTCAGGTGGATGTGTGAGTGGCAAGGGCTTCTTTTCGGTCATCATTGAGGGTAGATAGGCAGTCTTCAAGGGCAGTGATAAAGTTTTTTCCTAAAGGGGGAAAGGTTCTGAGTTTGTAGTCATAAAGGAGGGAGAAGGGGGATTTCTTTGTGGAGGAGTGGGCAGCAGAGTTGTGGTAAAATTTGGTGGTAGAGAGGGAGGAGGACCAAGAGTGAGGGTTATTGGCACAAAAGATCCATAAGTATACTTCCAGTTCTTGGTTGGTTCTCTTGGTTTGGCCATCAGTTTGTGGGTGGTAGGTGGAGGAGAGACAAATGTTGTATTTGAGAAGTCTGGTGAGTTCTAGAGCGAAAGCAGAGGTGAATTGTGGGTCTCAATCCGAGATGATGGAGTCATAGAGACTGAATCTTTTGAAGACGTTGTCGAAAAAGAGGAGGGCTACACCAGCGGTGTCAATGGTTTTGGGGCAAGGGATGAGAATCACCCCCTTAGTAAGCCCATGGTTGACCATGACCATAATGGAATCAAAGGAATCAGATGGGGGTAAATTGGTGATGAGGTCAATGGAGAGTTGGTGAAAAGGAAGGGGGGAGGATAAGGAAATCAGGAGAAGGGGGGGGTGGTTAGGATGTGTATTTACTTTGTTTTGTTGGCATATAGGGCGACCAGAGACAAAGTGCTTGATGAAGGTGGTGAGGCCTGGCCACCAGAAGTCACATTCTAGGATGGATTTGGTGTGGAAGATTCCCATGTGGCCAGTCAGGGGGAAGGAGTGGATGAAGTGAAGGAGGGGGGTGCATGCTGTGGGGGGAACATACATTCAATTGTGGAAGAAGAGATGGCTGTTCTTGAAGGTCCAGTCATAAGTAAGAGACCGGGGAAATAGTGGGAAGTCTGCAGAGATGGCAGAAAGGGCATGAGTGATGAGGAAATCAAAGAGGGTAGAGGATTTGATAAGGTTGGTGAGGGTGAGGTCAAGGGAATAGATAACTTGGGGTTTGGGGAGGATGGAAGAGTTGATGTTGTCAAGGGAGGTGTTGACAGAGTCGCAATGAGAGAGAGCATTTGCAGGACCCATTTTGGTTCTGGGGGTGATTTGCCAGACGATGTCAAAGTCCTGAAGGAGAAGGGTCCAGTGAGCTTGTTGGTGAGAGAGTTTATGGGGGTCGCGCATGTAGGAGAGGTTTTTGTGATCAGTGATAATGGTGACTGGATGGGCAGTGCATTGGAGATAATGACACCATTCAGACAGGGTGAGGATGACAGCCAGGAGTTCACAGTCATAAATGTCATAGTTTCTTTCGGCAGGGGCAAATGTTTTAGAGAAATAAGCAATGGGTTGGAGGTCGCCATTGGTGTCAGCTTGCATGAGGATGGTGCCTGCAGTGAGTAAAGAGGCATCAGTCATGAGGAAGAAGGATTTGGTGGGATTGGAAAGGGCTAGAATGGGGGCTGAACATAGGGTGGTGATGAGGGAGTCAAAGGCATGTTGTTGTATCAAGATCCAGTTCCAGGATTTATTTTTGTAAGTGAGGAAAATGAGGGGTGCAACAATGTTGGAGAAGTTCAGGATGAATTTCTGATAGAAGTTGGCAAATCTGATAAAGGATCAGATGCCAGTGACTGAGGTGGGGGGTGTCCATTCTTTGAGGGTGAAGAGTTTGTTGGAGATCCATGCATAAAAGACCATTGCCAATGACAAGACTGAGGTATTCCATGGTGGGGATATCAAAGGAACATTTGGAGAGCTTGAGGAAGAGACCATTTTCTCAGAGATGAAGGACACAGCACATCTATTCATGATGGAGAGATAGAGCTCCCTTTGTGCAGATACCTAGGTTGTCCATGTAGATTTTGAGCCAGCATTCAGCGATCATGTTGGCGAAAATATGGTTCATGAATGCTTGGAAGGTGGAGGGGGCATTTGAGAAGCCAAAGAATATGACTGTGGGTTCGAAAAGTCCAAGGGGGGTGATGAAGACCACTTTCCACTGGTCAGACTCATGAATATGGATGTTGTTGTATCCCCAGCAGACATCCATCTTGGTAAAGTGGTTGGTATCCTTCATGTTGTCAATGATGTCCAAGATGAGTGGTAGTGGGTAGGCATTTTGGATGGTGTGAGAGTTGAGGTAGCAGTAGTCTTGACATGGACGGAGAGAGCTGTCTTTCTTAGGGACAAAGAAGAATGGCAAGGCTTGCAGGGATTTGGAGGGGACAACGCAACCAGTTTTGAGATGTTCATCAATGAATTCCTTTAACATTTCCTTTTTCTTGGGGTTCAAGGAGTAGACTTTGGCAATTTTGGATGTGAAGGAGTCTTTGAGATCAATGGTGTGATCAAAGGGTCAGTGTTTTGGAAGAATGTTGTGAGTGGATTCAGTGAAAACATCAGTGAAGTCTGCACAGAAGTCAGGCAAGGACATTTCCTTGGGAGTTGCTTGTTGAGTGATTTTGGTTGAGATGGTTAGTTTGTATATCTCCTCTCCTCTGATCTCTTTCTGGGGAGGGCACTCACGAAGAGTCCTCTCAATCCTCTTAGGAGATGAGGGGATGGAGATGGTACATATTTTCCAGTCAATATTGGGATTCCATCTGGTCAACCAGGACATTCTGAGGATTATTTGGGGAGTTTTTTGGTGAAGGATGAAGAATGTTTCGGTGGAGAGGAAAAAACCATGAGAGATTGTGGCAGAGGTAGTCCAGATGATGGTCCCTGTGGAATTCTGTGTTCCATTAACATTATAAGCAATGATGGGTTGTCGAAGTCTGGTCAGATGAAACTTTTGCTTTGGCAGAAGGCAAGGGTCTAAGAAGTTTCTGGTGGTGCCAGAATCAATAAGGGTGGTGGTTTTGATGGTTTGTACATGGACATCAAGGCGGAGGGTTCTATACTTCTGTGATGCTATGTGTTACACATAGCATACCCAAGGACTAGTGATGAGGGCTCGAGGGAATAGAAGACTTCTAGGCAATACTCACGAAGAGACCAATGTCTAGAAGGAACTTCTCAAGGTTCAAAGGGAGACTTAGAATCGCTAAGTCTTAAACAATGGCCTGGGATGATAGTTGATTATACACTAATATTGCACAGATCAAGAATGGGAAGTACAGGAGTAAAAGATGACTATTTAAGTGGTTACTGTGGACGCACAGACCATGGAAGGTTATGGAAGAACGGGAATGATTAGGTATAAGAGAACCTAATTAGAAGTAGAGTTCGTCAAGATGGAAGAGACATAGTCAGAATTAAGAGGTAATTGACAGAGGAAAATGGAAGAGGGTCTGCAAAGGAGGAGATATGAGGTCCGAACATGTGGAGTGCATGTTCCTCTGAAAGAGATGATAGATGCAAATTGAACAAGTAGAAGAACACAATGAGTTGGAAGAAAAATCATAACATTACCCCTCTTGTACAATCGAGCCCCAGGCTCGACTATCAACCCATTCCATCCAAAAGGATTGTTAGATTGGGTGGCCAGACCTGAAGATCATGCTCTGTTGGGAGGGGGAAGCAACCTCAAATGGACAGTTACCCATGATATGCTCAGGCTCACTACAAATTCCACAATTGTGATGGGGGCAGAAGCGATCAGTATGGCCCCAATTGTGACAGAAGCTGCACTGGAAAAGCAGGCACTGAGTGGACATGTGTCTGGGGGTGTATTCGTGGCAGTGGGGGCACTTGTAGTAGACATAGTCCTGTTTATAATGACCTTTGTGATCACACTGAAAGCATTGGGTCAAGGGGGTAGTAGGAGCGAGGTGGAGAGTGTTAGGATGAGGAAGGACCTGAAATGGGGAGGACATCACAGTGTTGCCATTGGGTAAGACAATCGTTTGGGGTGTGGTGGTAACTGGAAAAGTGGGGGCAGGGGGTTCTTTGTCAGATTCAACTTCTGATGCTTCAGAGGCAACTATGGTGGGAGTATCTGGTGGGGGAGGGGAGAAAATATGAGCAGTGAGGGGACTTGAATGAGGGGGGGGGAATAGGGAGTGGCAGAGTTCTGGGTTGGGAAAGGAGGAAAGTTTCGATGGATTGAATGTATAGGTCTCTCTGGGGGATGGTAAGAGAGGAAAGGATTTGGCAGATGGTGGGGTAAATCATGGTGTGAGGAATTTCTTCAACCACCGCCCGTCCCCTAATCGACCTCACCAAAAAGAACCAACCATGGGAATGGTCCCCTGCATGCCAAGATGCCTTTGACTCCCTCAAGGACGCCTTCCAATCCCAACCGGTCCTACAACTCCCCAACACCGGCGCCCAATTCGCCGTCGCCACCAACGCCTCGAAGTTTGCCTCTGGGGCCATCCTACAACAACTCAACCCCAACAGAGAATGAAAGCCATGTTCCTACATCTCCCAATCCTTTAACCCCACAGAACGAAACTACGACGTCCATGATCGGGAACTTCTCGCCGTCATGAGAGCCCTCTCCGCCTGGCGCCATTACCTCCGAGGCACACCATTTCCCGTCAAGGTCTTCACTGACCATCGCAACCTCACCTACTTCCAAAAACCCCAGGATCTCAACCGCCACCAAGTGTGTTGGCTTCTCGATCTCGCAGACTATGATCTCGAGTTCTCTTATACCCCCGCAGCCCAGCTCGCTGGCCCCGACGCCCTATCCTGACGTCCTGACCACCACTCAAAAGACGCTGACAACACTGCCGTCACTGTACTCCCTGAGATGGCCTTTGTCGCCTCGATCAACACCCTCCTCACCAAACAGATCTCTGAGGAGTGCACCATTGACGCTACGGCCCTCCAAGCTGTTCAATCCCTCTCTGCACCCCTGCCTACGTCCTTTCGCTCCCGCTTCTCCCCCTGGCAGTCCATCAACGGTGCCCTTACCTTCAACGGCCGCCTCTACGTTCCCCCCAACTCCCACCAAGCAGTCCTCGCCAAACACCATGACCACCCCACCGCTGGCCACCCCGGCTACCTGAAAACCCGCCAACTCATCGCCGCTGAATGCTGGTGGCCGGGCCTCGCCACCCACGTCCACAATTACGTCTCTGGCTGCGCCGTGTGCCAGCAGAATAAAACCAACACTCACCCTACCACACCCCCACTCATCCCGATCCGCTCCTCCTGCACTCGTCCCTTCCAACAGATCTCCTGCGATCTCATCACAGACCTGCCCGTCTCTAACGGTTTTGATAGCCTCCCGGTCGTGGTCAACCACGGCCTTATGAAGGGGGTAATTCTTTGCCCCACGAAGAAAACGGTAACCGCGGATGGCATCGCCACCCTGTTCGCCCACAAAGTCTATTCCCGGTACAGCCTACCGGACAAAATCATCTCCGACCGAGGCCCCCAGTTCACCTCAGCATTCTCCAAAGAACTCGGACGAATCCTCAACTACAAGCTCACCCTCTCCACCGCCTTCCATCCTCCAACCGACAGAGAAACCGAGAGAGTCAACCAAGAGGTAGAAACCTACCTCCACATCTTCTGTGGAGACGATCCCACATCGTGGGCTAGCAAAATCTCCTTAGCCGAGTTCACCCACAATCACTGCCCCCACTCGGTTACTAACAAATCCCCCTTCTTCCTCCTCATGGGGTACGAACCTAACCCTCTACCCACCTTAGTACCGTCCACCAATGTACCAGCCGTCGAAACCTGACTCCAAGAACTTTCCTCCACCCGAAATGAGGCCCTCGCCTCCCACGAACTGGCTCGCCAAGTAATGGCCAGCCGAAACAAACACCCCTTTACCCCTTTTAGTAAAGGAGATAAGGTATGGCTCGAGGCACGAAACCTCCGCCGGGAATTAGCCAACCCCAAATTCTCCCCAAAAAGAGAAGGACCCTTCGTTATCACTGACGTCCTATCTCCCGTCTCCTATCGCCTAGCCCTACCCAAAACATGGAAACTCCATCCCACATTCCACACTTCTCTCTTATCACCCTATCGCCAAAACACCGTTTACGGCCCCCATTTCAAAAAGAACCTGCCGGAGCTCATCGGTGGATAGGAGGAATACGAAATCGAGAAGATCATTAGACACCGAGGTGCTTCAGATAAGCGCCACTATCTAGTCCGGTGGAAGGGATATTCCACCGATGATGACTCCTGGCTTCCCGAAAAGGATCTTTGACGTGCACAGACCATCCTCCTCGCCTATAAAAAGGCACACCCCTGTGCCTTTCCCCTTTAGTTCCCCCTCTTTGTCTCCCCTCATAATATACCGAAGAAACGAAAACTGTTCAAAAAAGAAAATATGTCCTCCATAACCACCATATCGTCCCTCTGTTCTTCCCCTCCTCTATCCTCTCCGTTAGCTGACAGAGATAATGTCGTCCTCGCCGACGACCTACCTATAGACTTCCCTACCCTAGATTCTCACGCGTCCACTGTGTACGACCCGTTGACGTTGTCCTCCCGTGCTCCCTCCCCAGGTTGGGGATCCCCTGCCGCTGGTCCCCCATGTTGGGGTGACCGCTCCCCCGAACTCCCTCCCGTCTCGCTCGCTACCCTCTTACCGACGCCTATCCTCAGCGTCGACATCCCCATCAATGTGCATCGCCTGCATGAAGACTACCCCTCCCGCGATGACCTCCAGGAGCTCGCGTCGGCTTTGACCGACTCCCACCTCGTCATTCCCCTACAGTCCTTCGTTGAGGATGCTTCCCTATTGGAGCTTCTCTCCAAATTATACTTGCAGATCGCCAGGCTCGGCCTCATTCCCCCCAACCCCACGGATGTGCAGCACGCCTGTCTCCATACCGTCCTCCAATCCATCTACCGCAACGCACACGCCGTCACACTCCTCCTAGCCTACCAACTCGGAGCACTAGAATTCTTCCAGGACCTTGACAGATACCTGAGAGAACACTCCGCACGTCAGGCTCGCCAAGCCAACTCCACTCCCTCCATGTCTGCTTCCCCCCTCGACCCGGCCGAAATAGACTTCTTAGCCCGAGCCGAAGCCTTCTGGACCGGCAATGACAGGATGACTCCCCTCCCGGAGACCCATCCCTGATATCGGCAGGCATGCTTTCATTGCCACCACCTCAGCCACTTTCGGGCTGATTGCCAAGTCTACCAGTGCCCACTCTGTCTTCAGTTCGCCCCGGGTCATTCCCAATGAACCTGTCCCCTCCGTCAACCTCCTCCCTGTCCCCACTTCTCGTCGTCTTCCAGATCGTCCTGAGACAACCGCTCCCCGGAGCAAACCCGAAACCACCAGACTCGCCCGTCTCCTCCCCCACGTCCCACGCCTCCACCACGTACGCACAACCGCCAACCTCGCTGCCGCCGCTCCCTGGTCGAGGTCCATAACTACGGCGACGATGACGTCGATGACATCTTTGATGATGTCGCTTACGCTAACATGACGGGCTCCCCCGGTGCTGGATATATCGACCTTTGAGAAAGGTTCAACGGAGTCTCACCCCTAGCACGGGGGTAATGTTACGATCCATGGTGGATCGCTCTTTTTCCTTTCTTTTTCCTTTTCCTTTTACTTAGCTAAGTCCTCGCTTCTCCTTACTTCGTATCTCGGACTCAGGAACTCCGTCTACGCCTCGAGTTCCGCTTCCCTGGTTCCTCCCATTCTGTCTTATCTCAGAACCGTTGTATTATTAGAACTGACTTGTCGTGACTCATCCTTATCTACTGCGGATGACTCACTTCTTATCTCGGACTTACTAGAAGTCCATTACCTAATACCTTGGCGTCTGTACTTATATCGTGCTCTTCGTCCTGTACTCTTTCCTTAGCTTAGTCTACTCAATTCTACGAGCTCTAAGCCCACTCCTTGCTCCCCTTGTCGTGGTCTGTTATCCACACACTGAGACTACGGGTCCTCCCTAGATCTCTACCTTGAACCTTCGTCCCGGTCTTAAGAAACCCCCTTGAAGACCAATCCACAGGCTGTTTGAGCGCTGTTACCGTTCTAAGGGAAACCCCCTTGAACGCGTGTCTCTGAAGACTTCTGTTGGAACACCCAAGTATCCTCCTTCGTCTTCGACTTCACTCGAGCTCACTTTGAGTCCCTGCTGGTATTCCATAGCCCAGCGTAACAGTAACGGTTTTGCTTGTCACTGTACATGTGGTAATCGAAGGGTTTAAATATGTCTGCCAAGAGCTTATGTAAAGGGATGTGTCAGCATCAGAGATAAGGAGTGAGTCAGTTGATAAGGGACTGAGTCATGATGAGTCATATCTAATAATACAATGGTTCTGAAGAAGGCTGATCATCAGCGAAGGACGGAAGGAACTGGGGAAGTGGTACACGAGGCAGTAACAGCATACCTGGAGTCCGACGGAATGGAGGATGAAAGGAGACTTAGCTAAGAAGGAAAAGAAGAAGAAAAAGTAAGGTGCATCTATGATCATAACATTACCCCCCTACTAAGTGGGGAGTCCCTGATGACCCCTAAAGGTCTAGATATCTGGCCTCTGGGGATCCAGTGATGTTAGCATAAGCCGTTGCATCAAGGACATCATTGACATCATCGTTGCTGTAGTTATTGGTTTTGACAGGGGATTGTCCATGGCATGTGGGGCAGTTGGTGCAATGTCTGGGAGGAGGAACAGGGTGTGGAGGCATCGGTTGGTTTCGGCGGGACAGCTTCTCCTTACTGTGTGTGGTATACCACTCACAGTTTCCTTGCCTCTGGACTGTTTGTGTCGCCCTGGTGTCAAGCACTTAGAGATATCTCTTGACCGCTCAACTGTGGTGTATCATGTGCCAGCCTCTCTTCTCCTTGACTGTCCATATTCACTTTCTTCCCCACTCACTGTTGCTATCTGTGGTCAACTGCAGATAGTCTCTCTTCAGTTTCTTCTGCTCTTGATCATTCCTTGTCAGTGGTGATCTTCTTTTTACCTCTCACCAGTACCTCCTGATGAAATGTCTCTTTTACTGTGCAAGGTACACCACACGCAGTTTCTCTCCCTCTCTCATGTTCTTTATCAGTGGAAGCCATTGATTGTGTTGGACAATGTTACATATTTCTTGGAGGCGTCTACACCAAACACTGGGAAGTGTGTTCTCCTCAATGTCTGCCATTCACTGCAGACAGTTCCCTCTCCTCACTGTCCATGGTTGACTGCTTGCAGTATACCACAGGTAGTGTCTCCCCCACTTATTTTGGCTGGTTTCCCTGCCTTTGCTGTAGACTTGTCTTGCTGACAATCACCTTCCCCACTTCTATGTCTTCCCAAATACTCAGGTGAGTCACCCACCTTCAATTTACCAGGCACTATGCAAGATGACCATTTGAACCACTCAGATTGTGACTTGTGGGCTGTCCACTGGTCGACCTCTCAGATCAGATTAATCAAAACTCTGTTATTCACATTGGTGGCCGCCACATTTGGTGATATGTACAAGTGCAGGCCTTGCTCATCCAGAAGTTATCTTTGAACTTGGAACCTCCAGTCTTTGTTACAGTTTTTCTCCCATATCATCGTATACTTCTGGTTGTTCGCTTCGCTTACATAATCTCCTACAGAGGATGATGCACACTGCGCGTCCGAACAGTTTACTTGTTTCTGTGCGGACCCTCTTCCTTGTTCATTCATAGCTTACCTTTAGACTCCCCTTGTACCATGACTATTAGCGCAGACTCATCTCCTAACTAGGTTCTCTTATGCCTAGTCATTTCTTTTCATTCCACAGCATTCCACATAGTTCTATAGCCCCCGCGTGTTTCTCTGATACTATAAGTAACTAGGTCTCTGCATGTACTTTCCCTATTCTTGATCTGCGCAACACTAGCATATAATCTAGAGTCCCTCTTGAATCCACCTGCTCCAAGAAGTTCTTAGTGACTCTAAGAACTTTCCCTAAGCCCTAGTGATTCCTAGGGATCCCCTTGAGCATCACATTCCAATCAGATGTTGGTCTCTCTGTGAGTATCACCTGATTGTTGACTCCTCTCGAATACCATCCTCTTTCATATGCTACGCATAACAGTCTTTGCTCTCGATGCCAGAGATCCCATGGAAAGCATATATCAATTTTGAAATTGATGAACAGGGTGACCGAGAGAAGGCACATTCATTGTATGAACAACTGATTTCATCTAGTAGTCACCACAAAGTATGGATCTTGTACCCAGAATTTGAAGGTTCCCATATACCACTCCTTAGAGCAATCAGGGAGGAGGAAGAGGAGAATAAAGTTGCAGAGCCACACATGGTTGCAGGAGATCCCATTCTCACCCAGCAGGCATTTGAAGGTGGCTACAAAAACCTTAAGAGCAAGGGGGTCAAGGCTGAGGTTGGTCTGCACTGACAGGACTCCCAGGTCAAGTGATAACCTCAGTATTTACAGTGAGCTGCCTTGCTCGAGGCATGGAAAGCATTTGAGGAAGCCAATAGTAGTACTGAGGCTCATATGTCTAAGGTAGGTACAGGGTATGACAACAATAGTTGGGAGAAAATAACACATTGACAAGGACAGGCCAGGTTGTGGAAGGTACAATTCTTCGTCTCTTTTTGCTCGAGTGTGCAGGTAACAGTGTGCTAGACTAGGAGCTTGTATCTATTGATGACGAGTGGGAAGTGAACCCAGCATCTTTGAAATATTAAAAATCATCCATGTGTGGAAGAATGCTCAGGCAGAAAAGCCACTGTATTATCTGGCTTTGTTGCTGCTACTAAACTGGATGGCATAATGATCCTGTATGAAACTCATCAAGATCCCAAGATGTGGCAATGTGTGACTGGGAGGGAGGAGGATGACTAGGGTAGTGATGTCGTCTGCTCAGGCAGTGGTGAATAAGTTGCTTGATCTCTCTGTACTACTTTACTCTGTAATTTCTCTGTGCATGAATCTCCCTACATGCAACGATCATTGACGTGAGTCTGAATCTGATGCAATACTGGACACAAGTTCCAAATCATGCAGATGGCATTCCATGTTCCAATTAGCAGTTGCCATTGGTTTGAGTTCAATACCTACTAGTAGCTGGCAGTAATCTTGTGCCAATCCCACCTTCACCTTTTCAATGGCATCTCCTGCGACATGACTTTGATGAATTTAGAATAAAATAAAAAATTTGTTCGTTCCAAGTTCAGTTTGGAAACCACCACAAAGGCAGAAATACTGAGAGGGCATGCACATGAAGGAGAATGTGGGTGAGTGCATGGATTGCATGGGACAAGGGGGAAATAAAAGATGGGGATACAGGATGATGTGTCTAAGGGAAGGAGGAGGGTGTTGGTGACATAGACATAATGTAGGCCTACACAGTCATGTGGATATAGTATAAAACTAAGTTGTACACAGTGGACAATATTGTAGAAATGAATCTCAGTCCAATATAACCAAAATGCCGAACATCTGCTCAACTCTAGCAAGCGATCTCTGATTCTTGGCTTGCTGGTGTCCATAGTCTATAAGTTGTTCCTCCATTAGCAAGCGAATGAAAGGGGTATAGAGAGGGTGTTCGCAGTTCCATTTCACTCTCCACAGCCTATCCATCTGCCTATTCCACTTGCACTGACATATGACATCCTGTTACGATTTTCTTTCCTCATCATCGTTTTCTCTTAATAGTACACTTTTCTTCCTTGATCTCTTATCGAGGACTATGCATCTCTCGAGCGCAGGAAGTATACCTCTTTATCGGAGGACCTTCCATGCTATCCCTAGTCTGTTTTCCTTAGGACTTCGTCGCTTCTTCTTTATCTTTTTGGACCCTCTTCTCCTAACTAAGTTCTTTTGTACTTAGTCGTATCCTCAACACTACTTGGTCCATGTGTGGGAAGTCTCCCTAGTATTTAGCTCTCACCTCCCTGTACTTCCGATCTCTATTCTTGAACTGCGCAATATTAGCGTATCTTCTTGAGTCCCTCCTAGTCCTCTTGAGCTCAGCTGCCTTAGCGATTCTAAGGACAGCTCTTCGACCCCAAGTCTCTATCAGAAGTTGGTCTCTTCATGAGTATCGCCTGTAGACGATCCCAGCCACCTCGAGTCCTCCCTCGTACGCTACGTGTAACACATCCCCAACAAAATTGTCGTCACCAGTGTTGATATTGGTGGGATCAACCAGGAAGTTGGGAGTGAAAGAGTCAACCATGGTCTTTACATGATGAGACAAAGATCTGATGGGGATGTGATGGTGTGAAACCAGATGGTCATGCTGGAAGATCTCGTAGCCTTGACCATGGACAGTGCAGTTGGAAGTGGAGGCATAAGTAGCAGATGGGAATGCATAACCAGCTCCTTCATAAATAGATGAGGTGGGCTCATCTCGAAACATGAAAGTGTTGATGGTAACTGTTAAGACCAGGTCAACTCTGGAGCTAACTCTGAAACTTCAGAGTTACGCTGGGGGCCAGGGCTTGGCTTCACCGTATGTGGTGCACCCTTGCTTAGAATCTTTGCCCTGATTTCGGAGGCCAGAGTTTGGAGGTTCGGAGGTGTCATGCTCAATGTTGTAAACAATGATGAGGACAATAACAAGGAGGAGAAGGAGAGTCTTCAAGACTCTTGGAGATTCAGAGGTGTTTGTCAGAGAGGATCTGAGGATCAGGAGTTGGGAATAAGTTGTACTGATCAGAGATCAGGAGTTGGAAATAGTCGATATTCAAACTGAGGAGAGTACAGGGTGTTTCTACGAGTTTATATATGGAGTTTGGAGATGTATTACTAAGTGTCTTTGTAATGGATTGCTAAGTAATGGAATTGGAGTCATAAGTGAGCCAGAGCAGTACACCAGATATGTGAAGGCCGGATCTGTGTACATAGGATCAGAGGGGAAACAAGGGTGAGACTAATACAGATAGAGACAGACTAATGTAATAGAAATGGAGAGTGACATACAAAGGTATTCTAAGGACATCTCTAAAGTCTCGGAGTTGGGCTCCAAGTGAGATAGCATCAGAGTTGGTGGATGCAAGACCAGAGATGGTTTTGGAGGATCGGAGTGAACTTGGTTAAAATCCAGTATGTGACAGTAACCTGTTACACGTAGCGTAAGCGAGAGGACTAGGACTTGAGGGAGTCTTGACTACTAGGTGATACTCACGAAGAGACCGATGTCTAGTGGAAAAACTAGGGGTCAAGTGGTCCTTAGATTCGCTAAGGTAGAGTCTGGTTCTTAGAGTCACTAAGAACTTGGGCGGAGGACTAAGGGAGACTCAAGATAATACACTAATATTGCACAGATCAAGAATGAGAGTTTTACATGAGTGACACTAGGTAATTATACTGGAAGAAACTCCAGTGCACAGACCAGTGATCACTAATGGGGAACAAGAGAACAACTAAGTATAAGAGAACTTAGTTAGGAGGATAGTCCACGGAGATAGATGTCAAGGGAATGACATCTCAAGTGAAACCCGACAAGGACATCAAAGAAGGTCTGCCGATGAAAAGGTATATCTCCTCAGCTCAAGGAGTACATCGTCCATAGTAGGAAACTATTGAGGTGAAATGTACAAGAAGGAGGATGCAATGATAAGGAAAGAAAACTGTAATATTACCCCATTTGTATAATCGAGCTCCAGGCTCGATCAACAACCCATTCCTATGGAAGTGCTCTTCCAGTTGGAGATCCTCTCCTGAAGATAGTGGTCTGTTGGGAGGGGGAAAGCACCTCGAACGGACAGTTATTGACGATGTGCCCAGGTTCATAGCAAATTCCACAATTCCTATGGGGGCAAAAATGTTCCATATGTTTCCAATTGTCATAGTAGCCATATTGGAAAAGCAAACATTGAACCATGAGATGTCCAGGGGCATAGAGGTGGCAATGGCTACAGTGGTGTCAAGGACAGTCCTGAAGATAGTGACCTCATAGACCACATTGATGACAGATGGTGGAGGGAGTGGCTGGGGAGAGACAGATGAGGTCAGGTCATGGGATGACTCGAACAGGGGAGGAGAGAACACAGTTCCCATTGGGAAGATGAATCTCACATGGGACCATGCAGACTGGAAAGGTTGGGGGAATTGGTGGTTTGTCTTTGACCTCGATGGAGACCACAACAGAGACTTCAGTTGTGGGTGGTTCCTTGATGATGGGGATGGGGATGGAAGAGCTAGGGAGGGGGTCTGAGGGGGATTCGGGACGTGGGGAGGAAGGTGGGTCGGGCTCCCTAGAAATAGGGAAGTCCAAGAGTTGTTCGATGAGGGGTCTGGTACAAGGGGGAGGAATAGGGAGAGGGAGTGGACGGGGTTGGGAGAAGAGAAAATTTTCTACTGTTTGTACGTAAAGATCATGTTGTGTATTAGGGAGGGAGGAAAGAATTTGGCGGAGGGTGGGGTAGATGAGTGTGTGAGGGATTTCCTCGGCATAGACGGCAAAACCGTGGAAAGATAGGGTGTTTAGGGTGTGGCAAGAGGCTTCATTCGGAGTGAATTGAAGGGTGGGGTCAGAAGGAATTTGAGTTTCGGAGAGACGCTGGGCAGAGGCGACAGTGTGGTAAGTGTGGATAAGTGAATGGGTAACCTCGTCACCTGGGAAGCTTGGGTGAGCTTCGATGGCGAGAGTGAGGGCGGGGGTTTCAAGGATAATGGCAAATAAAGAGAGTCTTTCTCGTTCTGGTAGATACATGGGAAAGGCCTGTTGTGATTGTAAAAGTGATCACGAGGACGAAGAGGAGGAAGATGATAGAGGGGAGGTATTCTGTGATATAGATCGAGACATAGTTGAGGGAGTGTGAAGGGTGAGGGGGCATATACTGTGTTTGCGAGGCAATACTCATGAAGAGACCGATGTCTTGCAAACATGATATGCTTCCTAGAGGGAGTGGAGACGTTTATAGGTGGAAAGGATTTTTTTTGCGTGACGAAGGTTTGACTCGGGTTTCCAGGTGTCTTCGGAATGTGGGTAGCCTTTCCATGAGGTTAGGAACCATCACTTAGACTGAGGTCCCTTGTAACTGCAGATTGTTTCAACTTCATATTCTTCTTCTCGGTTAATGATGTCAGGTGGTGGTCATAGGTATGAAGAACCATAGGCCTGGGTCGTTTGGTAAGAGGATAGAAGGGCAGCATGGAAGGTGTCATGGATGCGCCATGTGGGGGGGAGTCGGAGTTTGTAAGATATGGGAGAAAGGACACGAGTAATTTCAAATGGGCCGTAACATTTCGGAGCTAATTTCCGTGAAGGAAGTTGGAGGCAGAGATTAGTGGCTTCCAACCATACTTGGTCTCTGGTTTTCCACAGGGAGAAACCATGGGTTGATCGGAAAGATATTAATTTCTGAGTGGATTCATGGGTGGCAAGGGCTTCTTTCCTGTTTTCATCCAGGGTTGTTAGGCGATTTTCAAGTGTGGGGATGAAAGTTTTGCCTAGTGGTGGGAAGGCCCTTGGTTCATATCCGTATAGCAGGGAGAATGGGGATTTCTGGGTAGAGGAGTGGGGGGCAGAGTTATGGTGGAACTCAGCAGCTGATAACATGTTAGACCAGGAGTGAGGGTTGTTGGCACAAAAGATGCATAGGTACACTTCAAGTTCTTGGTTGACTCTCTCGGTTTCTCCGTCGGTTTGAGGGTGGAAGGCGGTGGAGAGAGCTAGTTTATAGTTGAGGATTCT
>JBBPLO010000259.1:0-24950 GCA_038089835.1 Retiboletus flavoniger
AAGGGTTAGGTTCATAACCCATGAGGAGGAAGAAAGGGGATTTGTTAGTAACCAAGTGAGGGCGATGATTGTGGGTGAAAACAAAGAGGTGTGTGAACTTTTTGAACTCAGACATAATGTTTAAACATGTACCCTTGTTTTCATGACCAAACAATACCAAATATGCCTTGGTTTGATTGTGATTTCATCTTCCATGCCAAAAGCTCAAAAATCATTGCAATCAGATTGCTGTACTGAAATGGGCATATCTCCACAGCCACTTGGAAAAATCACATGACCCAGGCACCATTAGAAAGCCAAGGATGAGCACTTTACCCGATCCCACCAACACTAAGCGGGATTCCCACACTATGAAGTGCTACATTGCCACCAGTCCAAAACTGCAAAACATTGCAATGGTTTTTGAGCTCATTGTATAAACCCTACTTTGTGTACTTGTAACCTCTAACCTAGAGTTACTCGAAATACACCTAGTGTTCATTCACAGTCATGCCATTCGTCCCCTCCAGGTCCTTGACCTCAACTGCCTCAACCAATCTCTAGACCTATGTCCTTAGGGCCAGTCTACATTGCCCATGAAACCTTAGTATGTTATCTGTTTGACAACTCTCGAATCCTCAACCCCCTACCCTAGGTGTTGAGTTCATGCCCACCCACTACCCTGTGGCCAAGCATAACATAGGGAAGCAATCTCTGAAATCCTTCATTCCCTCCAATCTGTTTGACCCCTCTAGTCTTCTTTTGCCATATCCTGGATTTTCATCAAGTCCATTCCAACCCTCTGAACCCATCTTTGATCTCACACTCAACAACTCCAATGCTATCTTGCTTGGAGTCCAGCTCTGAGACTTTGGAGATGTTCTTAGTATATACTTGTATATCACTTTCCATTCCTGTTATATATTCTCTCTCTATCTGTACTAGTCTCACTCTTGTTTATCTTCTGATCCTATGTATGTACACTGCTCTAGTCTTCACATCCAGTGTACTACTCTGGTTGACTTATGTTCTGATTCTGAATTACTTACCAATCCATTACAAAGAACACTTAGTAATACATCTCTGAACTCCATATAAAAACTTGTAGAATCATTCTATACATTCTTTAGTTTGAATATCAATTTATTCCCAACTCCTGATCTCTGATAAATACAACTAAAACTCTGCTCCTGACCCTTTGACCCCCTCTGAGAATCCCCTCTGAACCTTCAAGAGTCTTGATGATTCTTTCCCTTCTCCTCATTACTGTCCTCATTATTGTTTACAACATTGAGCACAACAACTCCAAACCTCTAACCTCTGGCCTCTGAAATCAGGGCACCAATTCTGAGCAAGGTGCACCACATACAGTGAAGCCAAGCCCTGGCCCCCCATATAACTCCAAAGTTTCAAAGTTAGCTCTGGAGTTGAACCAGTCTGAATAGTATATTCAAACTCAAATCTTGTTTTAGAATCCACACATGGCTACTCACACCACTCACGCTCAGACTTGCACTTTAGGTGCAAATCCTCCCCCATCCCCATGAATCAACCCTCTCAGCATGTTTAGCAGCAGTTGACAAGGCCCAGAACTTGTTGACCAATTTCACAGCTTTTTAGCTCACTGAACTCCAGTCTTTGTTTCACAAGGCTGTGCCATTCCATTGTCCCCAACTCTGGGAGTGTGCATTGTCAAGCTTGAACTTGACAATGAAATGAAAAACTCCTTCCTGCTGTCCAGTCAGATCTCCAACCACAGTGTAATGTGAAGCATACAAACTTGGGCTTGAGGGATACTCACACTAGTTGAGATGATACTCATGAAGAGACTGACTTCTCAAACAAGTGCTTGGGACAAAGAAGCAAGGACGAGGAGTCTACTAAGAAGTTCTTTAGAGACTTGCAAAGGATGACACTTAAAGATACACTTGTATTGTGCAGATCAAGTATGCAGTACAAAGGCATAGTGACTAGCTTTTATAGTAGCAAGACTGGCACATGGACCATGGAACTAGAGAGAATGTCTGAGAAGGAGATGAGTAAGTGAGTATAGAAAGCTATGGAAGGTTGGAGAACTAGCTGACATAAGAGAGTTAGCGAGGAGTAGTTAGTCCATAGAGGAAATCATAGTGTAACTACAGTTAGTTACAGGGAGTCAAGAGAAGCAGAGAGCAGAAGAACTAGATATTACAAGATAAGCGCAGGAGACTCAGTGAGAGGTTTGTCTCCTTTAGTTGTGCCAAAGAGAGAAAGAGACAATGAGGAGAATACTACAAAAAGGGAGAAAAATGGTAACATTACTCCATTCATACAATTGAGCTCCAGGCTCAATGACCAAGCCCCATCTTCCCCAGGGATCAGGTAGAGGATGAGGTGGCAGGACTGTAGGTCACCATCTGCTGTGAGGGGGTAGCACAAGTGATTGGACAGTCGCTGATGATATGCCCATGCTGAGAACAAGTTCCACAGACCTGAGAGGGGCAGAATCGATCACTATGTTCCCAATAATCACAAAAGCCATAGTGAACAGTAAGGCATTCATGGGCAAGGTGGCCTGGTTGGAGAACAGCAGTTGGGGCAGTGGTAGGTGGAACAATTCTGTTGATAATGACTGAAGCCCTGACAATGAAAGCAGCACATGGTGTCAGAGGCAAGGGGTAAGTGCAAGAGGTCATGGCAAGATAAGACTCAGGTGGGGGAAGAAAGGATGTTGCCAGAGGGCAGGGAGATTACTGTGGGAATGGATGGAGGGGTGCATGCAGCAGGGAGAGCAGAATCCTGCAAGTCAGAGTCAGACTCATCAGAGGCTACAGCCATTGGGGTATCTGCAGGGGCCGGGGAGAACAGACAAGAGGAGAGGGAAGAGGAACAGGGTGGGGGTACCAGGAGAGAAGCATTCTGAGGTTGACTACGTAAAAAGTTATCTACAGATTGAGAGTAATGGTCATGCTGGTCTTGAGGCATAGAGAGGAAAATCCTGCAGAAAACAGGATAGATAACATTTGGAGTAATGGATTATATGTATGTATGGAAACCATGGTGGAAAAGAGCAAGGAGGGTGTTGTGAGTGATAGCAGTGAGAGAGAAATACATAGCTTGGTCAGGAAAGGGACTGGCCCAAATCATCCTAGAGAGATAGGAGATCCTGTGGAAAATATAGATTAGGTCTTGAGAGGTAAAGTCATCATTGAACAATGGGTCTTGTTCAATAATAAGGATGATGGTGGGGGTGTCAAGGACGTCTGCATAAAGCTCAAGTACCGCATATTCAGGAAGATAAGTGGGGTAGACGTTCAAAATGCATAATGGGGAGATATGACCCACAAGAGGGGAGGAGGTAACAGAGGAGGTCAAGAAAGACATGATAGATAGCAAGGGTATGGGAGAAGGTTTGTGTGGGCAAGAGATACTCATAAAGAGACCATCGATTGCATACACAAAGCTAGAGGTGATGGAGCCATTTATATGCAGTAAGGAGGTGGAGAGAATGATGGAGATTGGATTCGGGTTCCCAGGTGTTCTTGGAAGATGGATATCCTTTCCATGCAGTGAGGTATTTTTGCTGATGGGCAGGGCCTTTGTGCACTAAGATAGCAGAGACTTCATATTCCTCTTCCTGATTGATAAGGTCAGGGGGTGGGGTGGAAAAGCTTGGACCATAGGTGGAGGAAGTACAATAGGGAGATAAGAGGGAGGCATGGAACACATCATGTATTTTCCAGGAAGGGAGAAGTCGGAGTCTATAAGATAAGGAGGATAAGACCTGGAATATTTCAAATGGGCTGAGTCTTTTGGGGGAAAGTTTCTGAGAGGGGTATTTGAGTTGGAGGTTGGTGGTCTCGAGCCATACCTTATCTCTGACTTTCCAGGAGGAAAATTTGATCTAGGAATGCGAAATCATCAATCTTTGGGTGGATTCATGGGCAGTGAGGGCTTCCTTTCAGGCAGAATTGAGGGTGGAGAGTCAGGATTCGAGTGTGGGAATGAAGGTTTTTCTGAAGGGAGGGAAAGAGTGAGGTTCATAGCCATAAAGTAGGGAGAAGGGGGAGTGTTTGGTAGAGGAATGTGGGGCAGAGTTGTGGTGAAATTCAGCAGCAGGTAGGAGGAAAGCCCAAGAGTTGAAGTTGTTGGCACAGAAGATTCTTAGGAAGATTTCCAATTCTTGGTTGGTGCATTCAGTTTGTCTGTTGGTTTGTGGATGGTAGGCTGTAGATAGTCAGATGTCGTATTTGAGGAGCTGGGCTAACTCTAGTGCAAAGGCAGAAGCAAACTGGGGACCTCTATCAGAAATAATAGAGTCATATAGGCCAAATCTTTTGAATATGTTTTGATAAAAAAGTAGAGCAACCCCAGTGGCATTGATGGTTTTGGAACAAGGGGAGAAAATTACTCCCTTACTAAGGCCATGGTCGACCATGATCATAATGGAGTCATGGCCCTCAAAAAGAGGGAGGTCAGTGATGAGGTCGACGGACAGTTGGCAGAAGGGCAGGGGGGACGAGGAGGGGATGGGGGAAAGAGATGTATGAGTGGGATGGGTATTTACTTTATTCTGTTGGCAAATGGGGCAGCCATGAATAAAAAGGCGGACAAAGGAGGAAAGGCCAGGCCACCAGAAGTCACACTCAATGAGGACCTGGATATGGAAGGTGTCCATGTGACCAGAGAGAGGGGAGGAGTGGATGGAATGGAGGAGGGTGGAGTGTGCTGAGGATAGGATGTACATGCAGTTCTGGTAAAAGAGGTGGCTGTTGTCGAAGGACCAGTCAGAGAGGGTGGAACAAGGAAAGAGGGGGGAGCCTTTGGAGAGGGCAGAAAGAGCATCAAGAACAAGGAGATCAGAGGCAGAGGAAGATTTAATGTGGCAAGTGAGGGATAGGTCAAGAGCATTGATGACAACAGGATCAGGGAGGATAGGGAGTTGATGTTGTTGAGGGAGGTGTTAATAGAGTTATGACGAGAAAGGGCATCAGTGGGGCCCATGTGGGATTCAGGGGAAACCCTCCAGACAATGTTGAAGTCTTGGAGGAAGAGAGCCCAACAAGCCTGATGATGAGAGAGTTTACAAGAGTCACAGATGTAGGAGAGGTTCTCATGGTCGGTGATGATGGTGACAGGAAGGGAGGAGCCCTGCAAGTACTGACACCATTTTGAGAGTGCTAGAATGACAGCAAGGAGTTCTCGGTCATAGATGTCATAATTTTGCTCTATGGGAGCGAACATCTTGGAGAAATAGGTGATAGGTTGTAAATCACCATTGACATCAGATTGCATAAGAACAGCTCTGGCTGTGAGGAGGGAGGCATCAGTCATAACAGGAAGGGCTTAGTGGTGTCGGGGAGAGCAAGTACTGGGGCAGAACAGAAGGCAGAGATGAGGAATGAGAAGGCAGTCTGTTGGAGGGGGGACCGAACCCAGGGTTCATTTTTGTGTGTAAGGAAAGTCAAAGGGGCAACAATGTTGGAGAAGTTGGGGATGAACTTGTGGTAGAAGTTGGCAAAACTGATGAAAGAGTGAACTCCCTTGACAGAAGTAGGGGGTTTCCAGTCCCAAATAGTAGAGAGTTTTAGCAGATCCATATGTAATTGGCCATGACCAATAATGAGACTGAGGTATTCCATGGTAGGGGTGTCAAAAGAGCATTTGGAGATCTTGAGGGAAAGGTTATTTTTGCAAAGGCATTGAAGGACATGTTGAGTGTGATCATGATGTAGGGCTAAGGTTCCTTTGGTATGGAGACCTAAATTGTCCATGTGTAATGTGAAGCGTACAAACTAGGGTTCGAAAAGCTCTAGTACAAGTTGAGGTGATATTCACGAAGAGACTAACTTCTCAAGCAAGTACTTAGGAACAAAGGAGCAGGGCAAGGAGTCTCCTAAGAAGTTCTTAGAGACTAGCAAGGGATGACACTTAGAAGTACACTTGTATTGCACAGATCAAGTATGAAGTACATCAAGATAGTCCCAAGTATTTATAGGGATAAGACCAGCGCATGGACCATGGAATGAGATAGAAGGAAAGAGAAGAAAATGACTAAGCAGTCAAGAAGGCTATGGAAGATTGGAAAACAAGCTGACATAAGAGAATCAGCGAGGAGTAGTTAGTTCAAGCAAGAAGACATAGTGTAACTGCGATTAGTTACAGGTAGGCAAGAGAAACAGAGAGCAGAAGAACTGGATACTATGAGATAAGCACAAGAGGTTCAGTAAGAGGTTTGTCTCCTCCAGTTGTGCAAAGGAGAAAAGGAAACGATGAGGAGAATACTACAGAAAGGAAGAAAAACAGTAACACCATGTAGATTTTGAGCCAATGTTCTGCAATCATGTTGGTGAAGATATGGTTCATGAAAGCTGTTACACAAAGCATACTAATGGAGGTCTCAAGGGAATCATTTGGTTTGAGGCGATACTCATGAAGAGACCAACTTCTCAAACAGAAGATTGAGGAGAACTTAGGATTGAGAGACTAAGAATGACTAGGGATGATGCAAGATATACACTTGTATTGTGCAGATCAAGTATGAGTTACATAGACAGGAACTAAGGGATTTTATAGAAGCAGGACCAGTGCACAGACCATGGAACAGGGAAGAACAACAAAGAAGGATGATGACAAAGTGATATAGAAACTACTGGAAGGTCAAGGAATACTAGCTGATGTAAGAGAATCAGCGCAGAGGTGTTAGTCCATAGAGATAGCCATAGTGTAGCCATGGTTGGCTACATGAAGATGCATGATAGTAAAAGCGGAGGAACTGACTACTATGAGATAAGTGTTGGAAAGGCGTCTGGAGGATTGACGTCTTCAGTTAGTCCAAGGAGAAAAAGAGGTTACCAAGAGAAGACAATGATATAGGAGAAAAACAGTAACATTACCCCTCTCATACAATCGAGCTCCAGGCTCGATAACCAATCCCTGTCGACCCCAAGAGTCAGATAGCAGATGAGAAGGAGGGACCATAGATTGCCATCTGCTGTGAAGGGAAAGCACACTCAAATGTACAGTTGCTGATAATGTGCCCAGGTTGAAAGCAAGTTCCACACACCCGAGTGGGGCAGAATGGATTGCTATGTCCCCAGTGATTGCAGTAGTTGCAGTAAGTAGTAAGACATTCACAGGCAAGGTGGCCTGGTTGGATCATGTAACAGTTGGGGCAGTGGTAGGTGGGGCAGTCCTATTGATAATGACCCAAGCCAGAACAGTAAAAGCATTGGGTGGTATTCTATGCTAGGGGTAGACGGAGTAGGTTGTGGCAAGGGAGAATATGGGTAGGGGAGGACAGGACATTTCCGGAGGGTGTGGAGAAGACAGCGGGAGTGAGGAGGGCATTGGCTATGAGTTTGTCTGAGGTGGACTCAGAGTCAGAGTCATTGGAGGTGACAGCAGTAGGAGTATCAGTGGGGGCAGGGGAGGAGAGACGAGATGAGAGTGACGAATGATGAGGGGGGGTACCAGGAGAATGACAGAGCGAGGGTGATTAAGTAAAAAGTTGTCTACAGATAGAGCATAATGGTCATGTTGGTCCTGTGGAAGGGACATGTAGATTCTACAAAAGGTTGGATAGATGGCAAGAGGGGGAATGGACTCAATGTGGGTGTGGAAGCCATGATGGAATAACACTAAAAGAATGTTGCGAGAGATATTGGTGAGGGCAAAGTATGCTGCTTGGTCAGGTGAGGGGCTAGCCCAGATCATCTGGGCAAGGCAAGATGTCCCATGCAAGGCCTTGATAAGATCCTGTGTGTGGTAATCATCATTGAACATAGGGTCTTGTTCAATGATGAGGACCAGGGCTGGGGTATCGAAGATGTCAGCATAGAGTTCAAGGACAGCATATTTGGGGAGGTAGGCAGGGTAGACGTTACGAGTGCAAAGGGGGGAGATGCAACCAGCAAGGGGGGAGGATGTGATAGCGGAGGTCAAGAAAGACATGGTGGATGATGGGAGAAGACAGTGGGGTTTGTGCAGGTAAGAGATACTCATGAAGAGACCATTGATTACCAGCACAGACCTAGAGGTTATGGAATTGCTTATAAGTGGAAAGGAGACGGGAGGAATGTTGGAGATTAGTTTCAGGTTCCCAGGTATTTTCAGAGGATGGGTATTTTTTCCATGCCGTGAGGTATTTTCGCCTATGGATGGGGCCTTTGTGCACTAAGATAGCGGCCACTTCATATTCTTCTTCCCAATTGATAAGATCAGGTGGTGGGGAAGTGAAGCTGGGGCCGAAGGCAGCAGTTGTGTGATAGGGTGATAAGAGTGATGCATGGAAGATGTTATGAATTCTCCAGGAATGAGGAAGGTGGAGTTGGTATGATAAGGGAGATAAGACCTGGGTAATTTCAAATGGTCCTAGTTGTTTAGGGGAGAGTTTTTTAGAAGGATATTGTAATTGAAGATTTGTGGTTTCGAGCCAGACCTTATTTCTGACTTTCCAGGGATCGAACTTTCTCCAGGAACAAGATATCATGAGCTTTCTGGCAATTTTGTGGGTGGTGAGGGCTTCTTTTCAGGAGGAATCTAGAATGGAGAGTTGTTCTTCAAGAGCAGGAATGAAGGTCTTTCCAAGAGGGGGGAAGGATCAGGGTTCGTAACCATAGAGTAGGGAGAATGGGGATTTTTTGGTAAAGGAATGAGGGGCAGAGTTATGATGAAATTCAGCGGCAGAAAGTAGAGAGGACCAGGAATTGAAGTTATTGGCACAGAAGATTCTCAGGAAGATTTCTAGTTCTTGGTTGGTTCGTTCTGTTTGGCTGTCAGTTTGGGGATGGTAGGCTGAGGATAGGTGGATGTCATATTTGAGTAGATGGGCAAGTTCAAGAGTGAAGGCAGAGGTGAATTGGGGACCTCTGTCAGAGATGACTAAGTTGTAGAGGCCAAACCTTTTGAAGACATTTTCGTAGAATAATAGGGCCACTCCGGCAGCATCAATGGTTTTTGAGCAAGGGATTAAAATTACCCCCTTACTAAGGCCATGGTCAACCATGACCATAATAGAGTCATGACCATCAGAGGGAGGAAGATTGGTGATGAGGTCTATGGAAAGTTGGCAGAAAGGGAGGAAGGATGAGGAGGGGATTGGGGAGAGAGGTGGTCGTGTAGGATGGGTATTGGATTTGGATTGTTGGCATGTAGGGCAGCTGCAAATGAAATGGTGGATGAAGGTGGAAAGTCCTGGCCACCAGAAGTCATGTTCAAGGAGGGCTTGGGTGTGGAAGGTGCCCATGTGTCTGGAGAGGGGTGATGAGTGGAGGGAGCGAAGAAGTGAGGAGTGTGCGGCAGGTGGTACGTACATACGATTTTGATAGAAGAGGTGGCCGTTGTCGAAGGACCAGTCAGAGAGGGAAGAATGAGGGAACAGAGGGGAACTGGAGGAAATTGTGGAGAGAGCATCAAGGACAAGGGGGTCGCAGGTGGAGGAGGATTTGATGTGGTTGGCTAACGAGAGATCCAGGGCATTGATAATGACAGGGTCAGGAAGGATGGAGGAGTCCAGGTTGTCAAAGGAGGTGTCAACATGGTCGCAACAAGAGAGTGTGTCAGCTGGATCCATCTTAGAACTGGGGGAGACCTTCCAGAGAATGTTGAAGTCCTGGAGGAAAAGTGCCCAGTGTGCTTGGTGATGAGATAGTTTATGGGGGTCACAAATGTAGGAAAGGTTTTTGTGGTTGGTGATGATGGTGACTGGGAGAGAGGAACCTTGGAGGTAACAGCACCATTCTGTCAAGGCAAGGATAACTGCAAGGAGTTCTCGGTCATAGATATCATAGTTGCATTCTGCAGGGGCAAACATTTTAGAGAAATAGGCGATGGGTTGAAGATCACCATTGACATCATTTTGCATAAGGATGGCACCAGCAGCTAAGAGTGAGGCATTGGTCATGATGGAGAAGGGTTTGGTGAGATCAGGGAGGGCTAGAACAGGAGCAGAATAGAAGAAGGAGATGAGAGTGGAAAAGACACATTGTTGGAAGGGAGATCAAATCCAAGGTTGGTCTTTTCGAGTCAAGAGAGTGAGGGGGGCAACAATGTTGGAGAAGTTGGGGATGAATTTTTGATAGAAGTTGGTGAATCCAATGAAGGAGCGAATTCCTTTGACAGAGGTGGGGAGTTTCCAATCATGAATGATGATGAGTTTGAGGGGGTCTGTTACATGAAGCATATCAAAGGAGGTCTCGAGAGGATCGTTTGACTTGAGGTGATACTCACGAAGAGACCGACTTCTCAAGCAAAGGACAACTAGGACTTAGGAAGAGACTAGGGATGATGCAAGATACACACTTGTATTGCATAGATCAAGTATGAGTTACATGTGTAAAGACTACTGGGTTTTATAGGAACAAGACCAGTGCACGGACCATGGAAACAGAAAGAACAATAGTGACAAAGCAATAGGAATCCTATGGAAGGTAAAGGAACATGAGCTGATGTAAGAGAATCAGTGAGGAGAGGTTAGTCCGTAGAGATAGACAGATCGTAGCCATGATTAGCTACGTGTAGATGAACAAGAAGAATCGCAGAGGAACAGATAACTATGAGATAAGCATTGGAAAGACATCTAGACAACTAATGTCTCCAGTTAGTCCAAGGGGAAAAAGAGGTGATCAACAATATGTAATGAAAAGGAAGAAAAACGGTAACATTACCCCTCTCGTACAATCGAGCTTCAGGCCCGATGACCAAACCCCGACGACCCCAGGGATTAAGCAGAGGATGAGGGTGATGGGCCATAGATCGCCAGCTGCTGAGAAGGGGTAGCACGCTCAAACGTACAGTTGTCAACGATGTGCCCAGATTGAGAGCAAGTTCCACAGACCCTAGAGGGACAGTATCAGTCACCATGTCCCCAATGATGGCAGTAGTCGCATTGGATAGTAAAACATTCATGGGTGAGATGACCCAGTTTGAAGGTGCAACAGTTGGGGCATTGGTAGGTGGGACAGTCCTGTTGATAGTGACCTTGGCCAGAACAGTGAAAGCATCGCGTGATATCAGTTGCGAGCAGGAGGCAGAGTAGATGGTGGCGAGGGAGGACACAGGTAGGGGAAGAAAGGACATTGCCAGAGGGGGTGGAGAAGACGGCGGGTGTAAGGGGAGCATTAGCAATGAGCTCATCTGAGGTGGTGCTAGCATCATCTTTGTCGGAGTCGACAGCAGTGGGGGTATCGGCAGGAGCCGGGGAGGAGAGGCGAGAAGAGAGAGAGATTGTATGAGGAGGGGGTACCAGAAGTATGACGGAACGAGGACGATGAAGTAAGAAGTTATCTACAGATTGGGCATAGTGGTCACGCTGGTCTTGTGGGAGAGACAAGTAAATTCTATGGAAAGTAGGATAGATATCGAGGGGGGGAATAGATTTGATGTAAGTGTGGAACCCATGATGGAATAGAGCGAGAAGAATGTTGCATGAGATGTTGGTGAGGGAAAAGTATGCAGCCTGGTCAGGGGATGGGCTAGCCCAGATCATGCGAGCGAGATGCAAGGTTCCATGGAAAGCCTTGATAAGGTCCTGAGTGGGGTAGTCGTCGTTGAACATTGGGTCTTGTTTGATGGTGAGGACTAGGGCGGGGGTGTCCAGGACATCAGCGTAGAGTTCGAGCGTCACATATTCAGGGAGGTAGGCAGGGTAGACGTTTTTGGTGCAAAGCGGAGAGGTTTGTCCAGCAAGGGGGGAAGCGGCGATAGCAGAGGTGAGGAAAGACATTTTTTGGGTGTGGATGATTGTTTGAACTTGGTGTTGGTAAGAGATACTCACAAAAAGACTGTCAATTACCAGCGCCGAGTTCAAAGGTGATGGAGTAGCTTATAAGCGGATAAGAGGCGATGGAAATGACAGAGATCGATTTCAGGTTCCCAGGTGTTCTCGGAAGACGGGTATCCTTTCCAAGTGGTGAGGTATTTTCGCCTATTGGCAGGGCCTTTGTGTGCCAATATTGCTGTAACTTCGTATTCTTCTTCCTGATTAATAAGGTCAGGTGGGGGATTGGAGAAGCTGGGGCTGAAGGTGGCAGTGATCTGATAGGGCGATAACAAGGAAGTATGGAAGACATCGTGGATTTTCCAGGAACGAGGGAGGTGGAGTTGGTAAGATAAGGGAGATAAGACTCAGATGATTTCGAATGGTCCTAGCCATTTGGGGGATAGTTTCCTGGATGGATATTGTAGTCGGAGATTAGTGGTCTCAAGCCAGACCTTATCTTTGACTTTCCAGGGTTCGAATTTTTTCCAAGATCAGAAGATCATCAGTTTTCGGGTGATTTCGTGAGCAGCGAGGGCTTCTTTTTGGGAGGAATCGAGGGTGGAGAGTCGTTCTTCAAGGGCAGGGATGAAGGTTTTTCTGAAAGGTGGGAAGGACTGGGGTTCATATCCATAAAGTAGGGAGAATGGAGATTTTTTTGTGGAGGAGTGTGGTGTGGAATTGTGATGGAATTCGGCGGCTGGGAGTAGAGAGGACCAGGAGTTGAAGTTGTTGGCACAAAAGATCCTTAAGAATATTTCGAGTTCTTGATTGGTTCGTTCTGTTTGTCCGTCGGTTTGTGGATGGTAGGCAGAGGATAAGTGGATGTCATATTTGAGCAGTCTGGTGAGTTCAAGAGCGAATGCAGAGGCGAATTGCGGGCCTCTGTCAGAGATGACGGAGTCATAGAGTCCAAACCATTTGAAGACGTTCTTGTAAAATAAGAGGGCTACTCCAGCAGCGTTGATGGTTTTGGAGCAGGGGATTAAAATTACCCCCTTACTACGGCCATGGTTGACCACGACCATGATGGAATTGTGGCCATTTGAAGGGGGGAGGTCGGTGATGAGGTCTACAGAGAGTTGTCGGAAGGGGAGGGTGCAAGAGGAAGGAATGGGTGAGAGTGGGGGACAAGTGGGGTGGGTATTGGGTTTGGATTGTTAACAGGTAGGGCATCCACGAATGAAATGTTGGACAAAGGAGGATAGTCCGGGCCACCAGAAATTGCGTTTGAGGAGGGCTTGGGTGTGAAAGGTGCCCATGTGACCAGAGAGTGGGGAGAAGTGGATGGAGTGAAGGAGGGAGGAGTGTGCAGCAGGTGGGACATACATGCGGTTTTTGTAGAAGAGGTGGCCATTGTCAAACATCCAGTTGGATAGAGAGGAGTGGGGAAAAAGGGGGGGAGCCAGAGGACAGTGCAGAGAGGGCATCCAGGACAAGGGGGTCAGTGGAGGAGGAAGATTTGATGTGGTTGGCAAGAGAAAGGTCTAGGGCGTTGATAATGATGGGGTCGGGAATAATGGAGGAATCAAGGTTGTCAAGGGAAGTATTGATGGAATTGCGACGAGAGAGTGTGTCCGCTGGTCCCATCTTGGTGCCCGGGGTGACCTTCCAAAGGATATCAAAGTCTTGTAAGAAGAGTGCCCATCAGGCTTGTCTTCGGGAGAGTTTTTGTGGATTGTGGATGTAGGAAAGGTTTTTGTGATCAGTGATGATGGTGACAGGGAGTGAAGACCCTTGGAGGTAGTGGCGCCATTCTGTTAGGGTGAGGATGACGGCAAGGAGTTCTCGATCATAGATGTCATAGTTTCATTCCACAGGGGCGAAGGTCTTGGAGAAATAGGCGATGGGTTGAAGGTCGCCATTGACATCATTTTGCATAAGAACGGCTCCGGCAGCAAGGATCGAGGCATCTGTCATGACGGAGAAGGGTTTTGAGAGATCGGGGAGAGATAGGATGGGGGCAGAGCAGAAGGCCGAGATGAGGGTGGAGAAGGCGCATTGTTGAAAGGTCGACCAGAGCCAGGGTTGGTCTTTTCGGGTTAAGAGGGTAAGGGGGGCGACGATGTTGGAGAAGTTGGGGATGAATTTTCGATAGAAGTTGGCAAAGCCAATGAATGATCGGACCCCTTTGATGGAGGTGGGAGGTCTCCAGTCACAGATAGCCATGATTTTGAGGGGGTCCATGTGGATTTTTCCTCGACCAATGATGAGTCTGAGGTATTCCATGGTGGGAGTGTCGAAGGAACATTTTGAGATTTTTACGGAGAGGTTATTTTCTTGTAGACACTGGAGGACTCTTCGAGTTCATTCATGGTGAAGGGTGAGAGTGCCTTTTGTGTGGAGGCCCAGGTCGTCCATGTAGATTTTGAGCCATCATTCGGCGATCATGTTAGCGAAGATATGGTTCATGAAGGCTTGGAAGGTGGAGGGTGCATTGGAGAAACTGAAGAATATACAGGTGGGTTCGAATAACCCTAGTGGAGTGATGAAGGCTGCTTTCCATTGATCGGTTTCGCGGAGGTGGATGTTGTTATATCCCCAGTGAATGTCCATTTTGGTGAAGTAGTCTGCATCCTTCATCTCATCGACAAGGTCGGATATGAGGGGTAGTGGATAGGCGTTATGGATAGTGTGGCTGTTGAGGTATTGATAGTCTTGACATGGACGAAGTGATCCATCCTTCTTAGGGACGAAGAAGAAGGAGGAGGCCTGAGGGGATTTCGATGGGACGATTCACCCAGTTTTGAGGTGTTCGTCGATGAATGATTGAAGGGCAGTCTTCTCGGCTGGGTTCAGGGAATAGATCTTTGTGATTTTCGGGTGAAAGGTGTCTTTGAGGTCGATAGTGTGGTCGAATGGTCGATGAGGGGGGAGTTGGTTGTGTGTGGATTCTGCGAAGATGTTAGCAAAGTCAGAGCAGAACATCGGGATGGAGATTTCTTCTTTTGGGATGGCGATGGCCAATTCAGTGGAGATGGTTGTTGTGTTCACGGACTCCTCAAGAAAGCCATTCAGGGGAGGATTCTCACAAAGAGACTGCTCGACCCTCTCAGGCAACCAGGGGAGGAAGGTGAAGGTGAAGGTTCTCCAGTCAATAGTAGGATTCCAGGCGGTTAGCCAGGGGGTACCAAGGATAATCTGTGGTTGTTTTTGTCGAAGGACAAATAGTTTTACTGGGAAGGAAAGGGAATTGCAAGTGACCATTGCTTTTGTGACCCAGTTGATTCTTCCAGAGCGGTTTTCTGATCCGTCCACATTGAAGGCGAGAATGGGGGAGTGAAGTTGTTGGAGGGAAATTTTTCCTTTTGGGAGAAGCCTTGGGTCAATGAAATTTCTGGTCGCTCCAGAATCAATTAAAGCAGTGGTGTCGACGCTTTGTACTGAGACTTTGAGATGTAGAGTTCTATTGTCTGGCAAAGCTACTAGTACATGGGGAAGAGAAGTAGACGTTGAAGCTACTTCTCTTTTCAAAAATCCTTGACTTCTTGGATTTTGGCAATGGTTACTCCACTGATCGACTCTCCAGGGTTCTCCTTGGGATCTTCTTCATAACACATTTTGAGGACGGAAAGGATTTCTTTTTCGTCCTTTCCACTGGTGCGAAGGGAGTTGACGTAGAGTTCTAAAGGGGTTTTTGGTTTAGGGGGGGTGCAGGGGGTTGAGTGGTGATGGTGGGGGCAGTGGTGGTGGTGCGGACTTGGAGGGTTCTGGGGGTGACGGTGGCATTGTTGGATTTTCTACAGTTTTGCATGTCATGGCCAATGGTTCGGCAGTGGAAGCACCTCCCTTCCTTGATGCACTTGGCTCTTTCGGTTGGCATGAGTTTGGTCAAGGTGGTGGTGTCGACGTTCATAGCATTGGGGTCTCGTGGGGTGGATTGATTGAAGGAGAAGGGAGCGGGATTGGTGCTGGTCCGGAGTGCTTGGATTCTCATTTTTTGGATGTGGAAGGCTTTCGCCTTGGTTACCCAATCAATGATGGTAGTGGGGACCATTCCCATGGATATGATCATGGTGGTGATCTGATGGTCTAGTCCCAGCACGAAGTGATTGATGAGGGTGGTTTCGTCAGTGATTCTGGATTTTCCAGCAAAGTTTTGGAAGTCAATGATAAATTGTTGGAACCCGTCACTAGTGCGAGAGGTCTTCTGGCAGAGTTTAGCAAGTTCGATGTGGGCAAAGGCTTGCATATTGAACGGGAAAAAGGTAGTTTTGAAATCCGAGATGAAATCAGCAAAGGTTTTGCCGACGGTGATGGTGGAATCGGCCATCTTGTCATACCATGCTTCTGCGAAAGAGGCTCCTTGGCTGGAGGGCATCTTGTTCAGGGCAGTCATGATTCGTTCAGGGTCTCCTGGGTACAACCCCTGGTTGATTTGGAAGTATGCTCTCATGGCTTTCATCCATCGGGAGGCATCGGAAGGAAGACCGGTGAAGTCAGCTGGGAGAGCGGCTTTGAGTTCGGAAGGCATGGTAGGCAAGGATGATCTGGACCAGTTTATAGGGCTAGGGCTTCGAGATGGGGGCAGGCTGGGTTGGCGTGGGGGCGGACTTGGTTGACGCGGGAGTGGGCTTGGTTGGCATGGGGGTGGGCTCGGTTGGCTTTGGTGACTAGCTGGTGCAGGAGAAGGACGAGGGGGGGTTCTTCCTACAAGGGATGGATCTAATGGAGTTCTGCTGGATCCCACAAGTTGTCGAGGGAGTCGGTATTTGGTGAGGTCAGGAAGATCAGAGTCTTCTTCCTCGGGTACTCGGTAGGACGTGGTGAAAGTTTGTGGGTCCGACACCTAGGTAGGTGGGACCAGGGAGATACTTGATCTTTTGTTATGCGAAGTGTATCAAAGGAGGTCTCGAGAGGATTGTTTGACTTGAGGCGATACTCACGAAGAGACCGACTTCTCAAGCAAAGGACAACTAGGACTTAGGAAGAGACTAGGAATGATGCAAGATACACGCTTGTATTGCATAGATCAAGTATGAGTTACATGTGTAAAGACTACTGGGTTTTATAGGGACAAGACCAGTGCACGGACCATGGAAACGGAAAGAACAATAGTGACAAAGCAATAGGAATCCTATGGAAGGTAAAGGAATATGAGCTGATGTAAGAGAATCAGTGAGGAGAGATTAGTCCATAGAGATAGACAGATCGTAGCCATGATTAGCTACGTGTAGATGAACAAGAAGAATCGCGGAGGAACAGATAACTACGAGATAAGCATTGGAAAGATGTCTAGATGACTGATGTCTCCAGTTAGTCCAAGGGGAAAAAGAGGTGATCAACAATATGTGATGAAAAGGAAGAAAAATGGTAACAGGGTCCATGTGAAGTTTCCCATGGCTGATGATGAGACCAAGGTATTTCATGATTGGCATGTTGAAGGAACATTTGGTAATTTTCAGAAACAGATTGTTTTCTTGTAAATGTTGGAGGACTTGTCGGGTGCGTTTATGATGGAGAGAGAGGATTCCTTTGGTATGAAGTCCTAGGTTGTCCATGTAGATTTTGAGCCACTGTTTGGCAATCATATCCATGAAGATATGATTCATGAAGGCTTGGAAGGTGGAGGGTGCATTAGAGAAGCCAAAAAACATACAGGTTGGTTCAAATAGTCCTAAAGGAGTGATGAAGGCAGCTTTTCATTGATCAGTTTCTTGGAGGTGAATGTTGTTGTAGCCCCAACGAATGTCCATCTTGGTGAAGTAGTCAGTGTCCTTCATCTCGTCGATGAGGTCAGATATGAGGGGTAGGGGGTAGCCATTGCGAATAGTATGACTGTTGAGATAGCAATAGTCTTGACAGGGACAAAGAGATCCATCTTTTTTGGGGATGAAGAAGAATGGGGAGGCCTGGGGGGATTTTGATGGGACAATGCAACCAGTCTTGAGATGTTCGTCAATAAAAGCTTGAAGGGTGATTTTTTCAGCTGGATTCAAGGAGTAGATTTTGGCAATTTTTGGGATGAAGGTGTCTTTGAGGTTGATAGTGTGGTCAAAAGGACGATGAGGGGGAAGTTGGTTGTGGGTAGTTTTGGCAAAGATGTCGGTGAAATCAGTGCAAAAGATGGGGATAGAGACGTCTTTCTTTTTGGAGGTGATGGCAAGTTCTGTGGAAATGGTGGTTTTGTTCACCGATTCTTTGAGAAAGCTGTTCAGGGGAGGATCCTCACAAAGAGACCTCTCAACCCTCTCAGGCTGACTTGAAGGGAAGATGAGAGTGCGCATTTGCCAGTCAATAGTGGGATTTCATGTAGTTAACCATAGTGTTCTGAGGATGATTTGGGGTTGTTTTTGCCGAAGGACAAAGAGTTTGGTGGAAAAGGTGAGTGATTTGCAAGTGATGGGAGTGTTTACGATCCAGTTGATTTGCCCAGAGTGGTTTTCAGAGCCATCTACGTTGAATGTGAGGATTGGTGAATAGAGACAGTGGAGTGAAAACCAGCCTTTAGGGAGGAGTTGGGGGTCAATAAAATTTCCAGTTGCTCCGGAATCGATTAGGGCAGTGGTGTCGACAGTTTGTTGCACAGTAACTTTGAGATGAAACATTCTATTGTTTGGCAAAGCTACAAGTACATTAGGAGAAGTAGATGTTGAAACTACTTTTCATTTCAAAAATCCTTTACTTCTTGGATCTTTGCAGTTGTAACTCCATTGACTCCTTCTCCAGAGTTTTCCTTGGGTTCTTCTTCATAGCACATTTTGAGGACGAAGAGAATTTCTTTCTCGTCTTTTCCTTCAGTGAGAAGGGAGTTTACATAGAGTTCCAAAGGACAGCTTGGCTTGGGGATGGCTGGAAGGGGGCAAGGACTGGCAGTAGAGAGGGTGGTGGTGGTAGTGCGGACTTGGAAAGTACGAGGGGTAGTGGAGGTGGAATTGTTACCCTTCCTGCAATTGCAGGTGTCATGGCCAATAGTTCAGCATCGGAAGCATCTTCCTTCTTTGATGCATTTGGCTTGTTCCATAGGCATGAGTTTAGCTAGGGTGGTGGTGTCGACGTCCATGGCGTTAGGGTCACAAGATATGCGATTGTTGAAAGTGAAGGAGGAAGGGTTTGTACCAGTGCAAAGGGCTTGGATTCACATTTTCTGGGCATGGAAGGCCTTTGCTTTGGTTACCCATTCTACAATGGTGGTGGGGACTGTTCCCATAGACAGGATCATGGTGGTGATTTGATGGTCGAGTCCTAGAGTGAAATGGTCGATGAGGGTAGTTTCATCGGTGATTCCAGATTTTCCAGTGGGGTTCTGGAAGTTGGTGATGAATTGTTGGAACCCATCGCCTGAGTGTGTGATTTTCTGATGAAGTTTAGCGAGGTCAATGCAGGCTGAGGCTTGGATGTCAAAGGGGAAAAACATGGTTTCGAAGTCTTTGATGAAGTTGGCGAAAGTTTTGCCAGTGGTGATGGTAAGGTTGGCCATCTTGTCATACCAGGCTTCCACAAAGGAAGCTCCTCAGCCAGTGGGCATCTTGTTCAGAGCAGTCATGATCCATTTGGGATCTCCAGGATAGAGAGCTTGGTTAATCTGGAAATAGGCCTTCATGGCCTTCATCCAATGAGAGGCATTGGAGGGGAGGCCAGTGAAGTCTGCTGGGAGGGCGGCTTTAAGTTTGGAAGGCATGGTGGGTGAGGATGATCGGGACCAGTTAATTGGACTAGGGGTTCGGGGTGGGGGTGGGCTGGGTTGTTGCAGAGGTGGGCTAGGTTGACATGGGGGTGGGTTAAATTGGTGCAGAGGTGGGCTTGGTTGGCAAGGGGGTTGACTAGGTAGTGCAGGCGAGGGGCGTGAGGGGGTTCTTCCTGTGAAGGATGGGTCTAGGGGGCTTCTGCTAGATCCAGTGATTTGTCATGAAGAGATTTGGTACTTGGTAAGATCAGGAAGGTCAGAGTCTTCTTCCTCAGGGACTCAGTAAGATATGATGAGGGGTGGTGGGTCCAACACCTAGGCAGATGGGACCAAGGAGATACTTGATCTTTTGTTACATGAAGCATACTAATGGAGGTCTCAAGGGAATCGTTCAATTTGAGGCAATACTCACGAAGAGACCGACTTCTCAAATGGAAGATTGAGGAGAACTTAGGATTGAGAGACTAAGGATGACTAGGGATGATGCAAGATATACACTTGTATTGCGCAAATCAAGTATGAGTTACATAGATAGGAACTAAGGGATTTTATAGGAGCAGGACCAGCGCACAGACCATGGAACAGGGAAGAACAACAAAGAAGGATGATGACAAAGCGATATAGAAACTACTGGAAGGTCAAGGAATACTAGCTGATGTAAGAGAATCAGCATGGAGGTGTTAGTCCATAGAGATAGCCATAGTGTAGCCATGGTTGGCTACATGAAGATGCATGATAGTAAAAGCAGAGGAACTGACTACTATGAGATAAGCGTTGGAAAGGCATCTGGAGGACTGACATCTCCAGTTAGTCCAAGAAGAAAAAGAGGTTACCAAGAGAAGACGATGATATAGGAGAAAAACGGTAACAAAAGCTTGGAAGGTGGATAGTGCATTGGAAAAGCTGAAAAACATCACTGTGGATTCAAAAAGTCCCAGGGGAGTGATGAAGGCAGCTTTCCATTGGTCGGACTCATGAATATGAATGTTGTTGTATCCCCACTGGATGTCAAACTTGGTGAAGTAATCAGTGTCTTTCATCTTGTCAATGAGCTCTGAGATGAGAGGGAGAGGGTAGGTATTACAAATGGTGTGGCTATTTAGATATCTGTAGTCCTGACAGGGATGAAGGGAGCCATTCTTTTTTGTGATGAAAAAGAAAGGGGAGACTTGGGGGGATTTGAAAGGTATGATGTGTCCAGTCTTGAGATGTTTGTCAATGAAAGATTGAAGAGTTGCTTTCTCTGAAGGGTTTAGGGGGTAGATCTTGGTGACTTTAGGGATGAAAGAGTCTTTGAGGTCAATAGTGTGGTCAAAGGTCCAATGAGGAGGAAGTTGATTATGTGTGGATTCTGTGAAGACATTGGCAAAGTCTTTACAGAAATCAAAGATTGAGATGCCCTTCTTGTCAGCTGAGATAGCAAGTTCTGTGGAGATAGTGGTTTTGTTTATCTCTTCTTCCAGAAAATCATTCTGGGAAGAATTCTCATGAAGAGACCTCTCAACCCTCTGGAATTTAGAAGAAGGAAAGGTGAGTGTACGAGCTCTCCAGTCAATGCGAGGGTTCCAAGTAGTTAACCAGGGTAAGCTGAGAATGATTTGAGGGATTTTCTGTAGAAGAACAAAGAATTTGGTGGTGCAAGAGAAGCGTTCGCATGTGAAGTGAGCAGTTACCATCCAATCAATTTGGCCAGTGTGATTTTCGGTTCCATCCACATTGAAGGCAAGGATAGGAGAAGGCAGTCATTGAAGGGAGAATTTTCCTTTAGGAAGAAGTTTGGGATCAATGAAATTTCTGGTGGCTCTGGAATCAATAAGGGCTGAAATTCTGACAGTTTGTTGTAAAGTAACTTTCAAACGAAGGGTTTGATTGCTTGGGGAAGCTACAAGTACATTGGTAGAGTTAAGAGAAGTAGATGTCAAAGTGACTTCTCTTTTCAAAAATCCTTTACTTCTTGGATTTTGGCAAAAGTTACAGAGTTCACTTCTTTGCTTTCCTTAGGTGCTTCCTCTTCATAACACATTCTGAGGACCAAAAGGATTTCCTTTTCTTCTTTTCCTGAGGTGCATAAGGAGTTTACATATTGTTCTAAGGCAGAGGTGGGCTTGGAAGGTGGGGGTGGGGGAGTGAGGGTGGTTATCAGGGTGGAAGTGGTGGCAATGGTGGTGGAATGGATGTTCTGACTTCTGGGGGGATGAGAGGAGGGAAAGGCTCTCTTACATTCTCTAGTGTTATGTTCTACAACTTGACAACAGAAGCATTGCCCTTCTTTGATATATTTGGCCCATTCAGTGGGGGTAAGTTTGGCAAGGGTTGTCATGTCGATGTCCATGGTGTTGGGGTCATGTTGGGGTCACAGGGAAGATCATGCAGGGGGGGTGTTTCCAGAGCAGAGGGCTTGAATGTGCATCTTCTGCACATGGAAGATTTTGGCCTTCTTGATCCACTCCTTGATAGTGGTGGGGACCATCCCCATGAAGAGAATCATAGTAGTGATTTGTTGATCAAGCCCAAGAGAGAAATGATCGATGAGGGTGACCTCATCTGTAATGTCAGATTTTCCAGAAAGGTTCTGGAAGTCAGTGATGTACTGTTGGAAGCCATCACCAGTGTGGCTGGAAAGTTGGCAGAGTTTAGCAAGTTTAAGTCAGGCTGTGGCTTTGGCATTGAAGGGGAAGAAGGTGGATTCGAAGTCAGACACAAATTCATCAAAGGTTTTTCTGGTGGTGATTGTAGGGTCTGCCATTTTATCATACCAGGCTTCAGCAAAGGTGGCACCACATCCTTCAGACATCTTGTTTAGGGCAGTCATGATTTTGTCAGTGTCAGAGGAGTAGAGGGTGCTGTTGATGAGAAAGTAGGCTCTTATGGCTTTCATCCATCAAGAGGTGTTGATGGATTTTCTGGAGAAATCAGCAGGAAGGGCTGCTTTCAGTTCAGTGGTGCGAGTAGTGGACATGATTGGAGAGCTGGGGGGGTAGTTATAGTTAACTGGGGTGGTAGAGCACTGGGTTTGAGGACTAGGGTTGCGTGGAGGGGGGGTAGGTTGGCAAGGGGGAAAATCAGATGGTTGACTGGGGTGCTGCTGAGGATTTCATGAATGAGGGCTTGGGGATTGGGGTGAGAGCAAAGGGTTAGGGGTGGGATTTCTGCTAGACCTGGCAATTCATCAAGAGAGGGCTTGGTATTGGGTGAGGCTAAGGTGTTCAGGCTCACTGTCCTCAGAAGACTTGTATGACATGGTGGGAAGATGGGAGGTCCTTCACCTGAGTAGGTGGGACTGAGAAGATACTTGATCTTTTGTAATGCGAAGCATACAAACTTGGGCTCAAGGGATACTTGCACTAGTTGAGGTGATACTCACAAAGAGACTGACTTCTCAAACAAGTGCTTGGGACAAAGGAGCAAGGACAAGGAGTCTACTAAGAAGTTCTTTAGAGACTTGTGAAGGATGGCACTTAAAGATACACTTGTATTGTGCAGATCAAGTATGCAGTACAAAGGCATAGTGACTAGCTTTTATAGTAGCAAGACTGGTGCATGGACCATGAAACTAGAGAGAATGTCTGAGAAGGAGATGAGTAAGCGAGTATAGAAAGCTATGGAAGATTGGAGAACTAGCTGACATAAGAGAGTCAGCAAGAAGTAGTTAGTCCATAGAGGAAGTCATAGTGTAACTACGGTTAGTTACAGGGAGTCGAGAGAAGCAGAGAGCAGAAGAACTAGATATTACAAGATAAGCACAGGAGACTTGGTGAGAGGTTTGTCTCCTCCAGTTGTGCCAAAGAGAGAAAGAGATGATGAGGAGAATACTACAAAAAGGGAGAAAAACAGTAACATACAGAGGATCTGATTTCTGAGCCCCTCCAAATAACAGTGGTCCTCCAGAAAATCCAGATTTTCCCAGAGATAATCCATCTGATGGAGATTCCAAAGACAATCAATCATTGGACCCTGAGAATGAGTTCATTCCTTGAGACACCCTTGCTCAACTTACAAGTGCCATTCAAGGCCCTGCTCACTCCACTTGGTGTCTGATCTCCAAATCCACTCCCTGAACCAAAGTCCAGGAGTCCAACCAGTTTGACAGAACCAATCCTTCAAAACTCCAGGTCTTCCTGGTGTAATGTGAACTAAATTTCCAAGACTGCCCAAAGGCATTCAGGATGGATTATGCCAAAGTCACCTTTGCACAGTTCTACCTGAAGGGCATGGCTCTGGAATGGTTCAAACCAGACCTTCTCCAAATGGAAGATCTTGTGCTCCATCCCCTTTGGATGGATGACTTCAAGGAGTTCATTCTAGAACTCCAATCCAATTTTGGACTGCATGACCCCATCAGAGATGTGAAGCACCAACTCAACCACCTGTCTATGAAGGACAGCCAACACATCAACCATTATGTGGTGGAGTTTAATCACATTGCATTACAAGTCCAGAGCTATGAAGGTGTCCTCCAACACCATTTCTACAACAGTCTTTCCAACTGCATCAAAGACAAGATCTCTTATGTTGGGAAGCCTGGCACCCTCTCTGAACTCTGTCACCTTGCCCAGGCTATCAATGTGTGCTATTGAAAGCACAAGTCCGAGACCAGCTGGCAAGTGAAACCCTCCAGTCAGCCCCTTACTCTGAACACCTCCAACAAATCCACCACCTCCAACAAATCACCCTCCAAATGCCCATTTGGCAGTCCCAAGAACTCCAAAGAATCTAAGAACAAAGATGTTGCCCCAACAACTTTGAAACCAGACTTGTTATCCAAATTAGGAAAAGGCAGCAAGCTCACTGCCAAAGAACAAAAGCATTGTTTTGACACAAACCTCTGCATGCTTTGTGGACTTGCAGGCCACATGGCCAAGAACTGCTCCAAGTCCTCCTCTCATGCATCCAAGGCCCATGCTGCAACCACAACTCCAGAGACTAAATCAGAGACCTCCTTTCTGGAGGTAAAACAATAGTCATCACCCCTCCAACTTCACATGTGGAAAGGTTGTGTTGACCTTGTATATGCATTATGGAGATCCAACTCAATGCATCCACTCTTTTTGACCCATACTTCAGTTCCTCCAACACTCTCTGAAACTAATTCCAATAATCCAAAAAACTCACCCTATCTGACCATCCCCAAACCAGTGACATCACTCTGAGATGTTTCTATGTCACTCCACTAGATCCTCCCTATTCTCTTGTTCTAGGAAACCACTGGCTTGCCTGCTACAATCCATTGATTGACAGGGTCTCAAACAGTAACTTATTCCATTTACTCAAACATACAGTGACTCCAAAAACCATTCCAATAACTAACCCCAAACCAGGGCATGAAGCGCCCCGCAATCACCCGTGGGAATCACACCTCGCTTTGGTGAGACCAAACAAAAGTACAAACCCTTGGCTACAAATCGGTCCCTGGGTCATGTGATTCGGCTCAGGGGCTGTAGAGATATGCCTATTTTAAATCACAAATACCATTGGAATAGTTTTGGACTTTTGATACTAAGAGGATATTTGGTATATATCAGTACTTGGTGTATCCTCCTTTGGCCTTAACCACAGCCTGTACCCTCCTTGGCATGCTTTCAATCAACTTTTGACACTCCTCAACTG
>JBBPLO010000260.1:0-24948 GCA_038089835.1 Retiboletus flavoniger
AGCAACGCCAAATGGCCTGCGGGTGGACTTCAAGGGGTTCCTTAAGTCCGGGTCAAAGGTTCAAGGTGAAGGCCTCAGGGAAGTCCCTTAGCCTTAGTGTGCTGATAACAGACAGCGACGAGAGGGGGCAAGGAGTGGCTTAGAGCTCGTAGAATTGAGTATCAAGGTAACTAAGTACAAAGGGCTGCTTAGTGCTACTCGTATGAACTATACCTGTAAATGGTTAGTGACAGTAATGGGTAAAGGATTGGTAAACGTGATAGTTGGATGTGATAAGAAAGTGATAGTGAGGGGACTGGGCGACGAGCAAGGCGAGGAGACTTCCATAAGTGCAAGGCAGCATGTATGGTGGACTAAGCGCAGTGGTGGCCTCTTGGGAGGGCTCATTGAGCTAGGCGATACTCACATAGAGACCGACATCTAGCTCAAGAGGAGGGATCGCAGTGGGTTTCCAGTCGAGAGAATTGAGGAGACTAAGTTAAGGGAATACAAGCGAGAGCGCAAGGTTTAAATAGAGCTACCAAGGGGGTTATGTAAGGGGACGCGTCAGCGTCAAAGATAAGGAGTGAGTCAGCGAGATAAGGGCTGAGTCACGGCAAGTCATATCTAATAATACAGTGGTTCCATGGAAGGTCGTAGAAGGACTGGGAAGCGGGAGGAACTGTGAAAGCGGAACGCGGGGTAGCAACGGCGTTCCTAAGGTCCGAAGGCAGTGAGGACCGAACGAGACTTAGCTAAGTGAGAGGAAAAGAAAAAGAGGATACGAGACTGAGTCTTGTATCATAACAGAGACCCTATCAATCAATGGATTGTAGCGGGTGAGCCAGTGGTTTCCTAGATCAAGAGAACAGGGAGGTTCCAGCAGAGTGACGTAGAAACGTCTCAGAGTGATATCACCGGTTTGGAGATGGTCAGATAGGGTGAATTTATTGGTTATCGGAAATAGTGTGGGAGAATATCGGAGGGACTGGAGTTTGGGTCAGAAAGAGTGGATGCATCGAGTCGGACCTCCATAGTGCATATACAAGGTCAATGCAACCTGTGTACATGCGGAGTCGGAGGGGTGATGACTATTGTGTTACCTCCGAAGCGGAGGTGTCCGGTTTAGTCTCTGGACTTATGGTCGCAGCACGGGCCTTTGATGTGTGAGAGGAGGACTTGGAGCAGTCCTTGGCCATGTGCCCTGCGAGTCCACAGAACATGCAGAGGTTTTTGTCAAATCAACACTTTCGTTCTTCAGCAGTGAGCTTGCCGTCTTTTCCTAACTTGGACAACAAGTCCGGTTTCAGAGTTGTTGGGGCGATGTTTGTGTCCTTAGATTCTTTGGAGTTCTTGGGACCACTAAAGGGTTGTTTGGAGGGTGTTTTGTCGGAGGTGGCGGATTTGTCGGAGGTGTTCAGAGTGAGGGGCTGACTGAAAGGCTTGGCTTGCTGGCTGATTTCAGACTTGCACTCCCAATAGCACGCGTCGATAGCCTGGGCGAGGTGTTGGAGTTCGGAGAGGGTGCTGGGCTTCCCAACACGAGAGATCTCATCTTTGATGCGGTCAGGAAGACCGTTGTAGAAATGGTGCCACAGGGCACCTTCTCCGTAGCCCCAGACTTGCGAAGCAATGTGGTTGAACTCTACCATGTATTTATTGATGTGTTGACTGTCCTTCATGGACAGGTGGTCGAGCTGGTGTTCCGCATCTCCGACGGGGTCATGTGGTCCAAAGTTGGTTTGGAGTTCGAGGACGAACTCCTTGAAATCGTCCATCCAGAGCGGACGGAGCGTGGGATCTTCTATCTGGAGGAGGTCCAGTTCGAACCATTCCAGAGCCATGCCCTTCAGGTAGGACTGTGCAAAGGTGACTTTGGCGCGATCCATCCTGAATGCCTTCGGGCGATCTTGGAAGTTTAGTTCGCATTGAACCAGGAAGACCCGGAGTTTTCAGGGATCTGTCCCATCAAACTGGTCAGGCTCCCAGACTTTGGTTCGGGGGGTGGATTTGGAGGTCGGACGCCGAGTGGAACGAGCAAGGCCTTGAATGGTGCTCACGAGCTGAGCGAGGGTGTCTCGAGGGATGAACTCGTTTTCGGAGTCCAATGATTCATTGTCTTCGGGTTCTCCATCAGACGGGTTATCTCCAGGGAAATCTGGGTCTTCCGGAGGACCACCGTCGTTCGGAGGGGTATGGAAGTCAGGCCCTCTATGGTTGGAGGTCTGACTGGAAAGCGGAGAGGAGTCTTTCATTTCGTTATCGAGTTTGAGCTTGACAATGCGCACTCCCGGAGTTGGGGACAACGGAGCGGCACGGCCTTGTGAAACAGAGACCGGAGTTCGGCGAGCTGAAAAGCTGTGAAATTGGTCGACGAGTTCTGGACCTCGTCGACTGCTGCCAAACATGCTGAGTGGGTTGATTCGTGGGGATGGGGGAGGGTTTGCGCCTAAGGCGCAGGTCTGAGCACAAGTGGTGCGAGTAGTCATAAGTGGATTCTGAAGCAAGATTTGAGTTAGAATATACTGCTAAAACCGGTTCAACTCCGGAGCTAACTCCGGAACTTCGGAGTTAAGCTGGGGGCTGGGGCTTGGCTTTACCGTATGTGGTGCACCCTTGCTTAGAATCATTGCCCCAATTTCGGAGGCCGGAGTTCGGAGGTTCAGAGGGGTCGCGCTCGAAGTTGTAAACAATGACGAGGACAACGACAAGGAGAGGAGAGAAAGTCTTCAAGACTTTTCTCAGGGATTCAGAGGGGGTTGTCAGAGTGGATCCGAGGATCAGGAGTTGGGAATAAGTTGATATTCTAACTGAAGAATGTACAGAGTAATTCTAGGAGTTTATATACGGAGTTCGGAGATATATTACTAAGAGTTCTTCATAACAGATTGGTAAGTAAGTCGGAATTGGAAGATAAGTAAACCAGAGCTGTACACTGGATATGTGAAGGCCAGAGCTGTGTACATAGGATCGGAGAGGAAAGAGAAGCGGGACTAATACAAATGGAGACAGAGTAACGTAGGAGGAATGGAGAGTGACATACAATGATATTCTGAGGACATTTCCGGAGGCTCGGAGTTGCGCTCTGAGCAAGATAGCATCGGAGTTGTCGAGTGTGGGACTGGAGATGGGTTCAGAGGATCGGAATGGACTTGGGTAAAATCCGGTATATGACAGATGAAGTCTGAGGTGGGTCTGGTGGTCCGACTTGGGTGTGGGAAAATAGTGACGAAGTGGTAGTATATGGCGGTAAAGGTGCAGTAGCTAGTAATGGTGAAGATGGTTCGGAGGGTGTAAAAACAGGTGGTAGTGGTAATGAAGTAATAGCACTTGGAAGTAGTATAGGAGGTGAAATGAATGGAGTCGAAGTAAGGTCTGGTTCCGGAGAACCGGTCGGAGTGAGTGCAGACAAAAGTACTGCAATCGCAGAGTACTTTGGCTGAATAGCCGACAGGGCAGGAGTAATGGTGGTGGGTCGGATTGTAGGTGCTATTGGGGTAGGATGGTTAGTAATGACAGCAAGGGATGGAGTGAGGGAAAGCTCGGAGCTCTCCTCCAGAGTTCTGGACAGTAATGGTGATGACCGGATAGGGGTCGGAGGTGTGGTTGGAGTTTGTTCTACAGAAAGGTCAGCATTCGGAGTGGTCTTGGAGATGATACTATTCCGTGCATGCATCCGTGGAGCATGCAAAATGGGTCTGGTCGGTGATGACTTGGCTGCCCGGATTGCATCGATGGATGCCTGTATACATGAGCATCCCGGCAGGTGAGGGATCGGCATTCGGTCTGGTAGGTATAGATGGCCATTGGAGCCTCGGAGGACTTTTCCGGAGCGGATGTATTTGGTGGCATGTAGGCAGTTTCGGACGAAGTGTCCCGGTGCACCACAAAAGGCGCATGTCTCTAAACGGTTAGCCGTGATGTCTGGAACGTGGTTAGGGGTAGTAGTAGAATGTGAAGGTGTATATTCGGTTGGTAGGCGTCGTAGTCCGATAGGTAAGTCCAGTAGTCTGGTTGGTAAGCGGTGATGTCCAGTAGTCTGGTTTAGTAGTCCGGTGGACCGGTTGGGTGATGATGTTGGTGGCAGTTGGAGTATTGTGCAGGCGGTTGATCTGGATGATGAGTGGTACTTCCGTAGTATAAATTGTGCAGTGGAGTAGACGTCTGCCATGGAAGGGCAGTCATTCGGGTGTATGTCTGGTTTGACAAGGGACAGGCGGAAACGGATCTGTTCGATGACATCAGCAGGAAATGCACTGTGAAACAATGCATCTCGGTCATATTCGGAGATGCGGTGGGCAGCGATCAGTGGTGCTGAGACCTTCAGGAAGGTCCGGTAGAATGTTCCGAGGTCTTCAATAGTCTGGATAGGTTGAGTCCGGAAGTCCTGAACTAGGTTGTGTAGGTCCGTTCGGCTGTATCGGTCAGTAGCATCAGTTCCAGGATAAAGTGAAATGACAGCGTCGGCGAATGATCTCCACATTGGAGGTGTGGCTGTGGCTTCAGGAAGATATTCCCACAGCTCGGACTCATCATAGTCTGCATATCAGATTGCTGCTTGTATTCGGTCTTCATCAGATAGGTGGGCAAGCGAACCCAGTAACTCTATGTCCTGTAAAAACCTTCGGATCAGTTTCGGGGCTGCGCCACTGAACTTTGGTGCGTTCGGAGTTCCCAGAAAGGGAATCTGAAACATAGGGTTAGCCATATCAGGACAGATGTGTCTAAGAAAGGGGTGATTGTGTCAGAACGTAAGATAAGGGTTGACAACGATGTCAAGGATCGTTTCAGGTGTGGAATGGATGATCAACGTGATCCGGAGTGTTGGGTAACGAAGGGGGTGATCAGTGAACATTAAAAAGCTATCTAATGTGTCCAGAAAGTGAAAAATCGGCAGTGCTCCGTTGAGCCGGTAGGTATGCGTCGGTAAGGTTACATTGGGTGAAACAAGAAGGAGTGAGAAAAATTTCTGGGTCACCTCTAGAACCCCCTTGCAGTGGGCTCCAGTTGTAAAACACAAAAGTACTCTGGGAGTACTTCTAAAGGGTGTGGGGTGCAATGGGTTCGTCCCCAAAGAGGGTTCAAGGCAGAGGTGAAGTGCCAAAAGTGATAGGATGGAAGGAAATGAAGTCCGGAGGAAGTCTGGAGTGAGCGCGGGAAAGTCCGGGAGTCCGAGAGTCCGGAGTTGCGTCGTCGGGGCAGTAGGTGTTCGGGGCGTCGTAGAGCGATAGGAGTAGACAGCAGTGAAGTTATTCGTGCATGCATGGGTGATTCGAGTGCGTAGGGACGTGCGTGCGATGATACGAGTGTGAAACGATGATCTCAAAAGATGTATTTCAAAGAAATACTACAAAGCTTTATAGTCCGGGCATTTCCCAGGACTGTCAGGGACAAATAGGTGATGAACTGTAACTATAAAACGAAGCGGAATGGTGATGAAACCGTTACGATGTAGTATGAAAGTGTCCGAAGTAAATATGGAACAACTGGGGAGATGTAGACCGGGAGACTGTCCGGAGTTCATCCGGAGTTCCGGACCGGCACGGGAAAGTAGTCCGGACTAGGTCGGACAGTTCGGAGGTGGTTCTACCATCGAAGTGGAGTGACTGGGAGTCATTGAAAACTTGTAGGAATGGCATATACCACCGTAGAGAGCTTCGGCTCTCTACAGCAGTTGTCCAGGGAATCACCCTGTGCAGACTGAAGGTGGGAGTGGGTAAGAGGAGCGACCTGAAAGTCGTCCGTAGGGGCTAGCTTAGTCTTTTGTTATGCTGGGCTATGGAAGGGGACTCAAAGTGAGCTCTAGTGGATGCGAAGACGAAAGAGGATACTCGGGTGTTCCAACAGAAGTCTTCAGAGACACGCATTCAAGGGGGATTCCTTAGAATGGAAACAGTGCTCAAACGGCCTGTGGGTTGGACTTCAAGGGGATTCCTTAAGTCTGGGACAAAGTACAAGGTGGAGACCTAGGGATGACCCATAGTCTCAGTGTGTGGATAACAGACCACGATGAGAGGGGCGAGGAGTGGGCTTAGAGCTCGTAGAATTGAGTAGACTAAGCTAAGGAAAAGTACAAGGCGGCGAGGGGCTATAAGTACATATGCCAAGACGTTAGGTAATGGGCTTCTAGTAAGCCCGAGATAAGAGTGAGTCATCCACAGTAGATAAGGATGAGTCACAATGAGTCAGTTCTAATAATACAACGGTTCCGAGATAAGGCGAAACAGAAGGAACTGGGGAAGTGGGGCTCAGGGCATAAACGGAGTCCCTAAGTCCAAGATAAGACGGAAGACAGGTGAGGACTTAGCTACATGGAAGAAAGAGGAAAACAAAAGTAAATGAAAAGAGGTGATCTACTGTGGATCATAACAGGAAGGGGATGCACGGTTGTCCAGGGGATCACCCCGTGCAGACTAAAGGCGGGAGTGGGGAGGAGGAGCGACCTGAAAGTCGTCTGTAGGGGCTAGCTTAGTCTTTTGTTATGCTGGGCTGTGGAATACCAGCGGGGACTCAAAGTGAGCTTTTCGTGGATACAAAGACGAGGGAGGATACGCAGGGTGTTCCAACAGAAGTCTTCAGAGACATGCGTTCAAGGGGGGTGCCTTGAACGGAAGCAACGCCAAACGGCCTGCAAGTGGACTTCAAGGGGTTTCCTTAAGTCTGGGACAAGGGTACAAGGTGGAGACCTAGGGAGGGCCCGTAGTCTCAGTGTGTGGATAACAGACCACGATGAGGGGAGCGAGGAGTGGGCCTAGAGCTTGTAGAATTGAGTAGACTAAGCTAGAGAAAGAGTACAGGGCGGCGGCGAGCTATAAGTACATATGCCAAGATGTTACATAATGGGCTTCTAGTAGGCCCAAGATAAGAGTGAGTCATCTGCAGTAGATAAGGATGAGTCACGACAAGTCAGTTCTAATAATACAACAGTCCTGAGATAAGACGGAATGGGTGGAACCAGGGAGGCAGGACTCAGGGCGTAAATGGAGTTCCTAAGTCCGAGGCGAGACGGGAGACGGACGAGGACTTAGCTAAGTGAAAGAGACAAAAGGAAAAGAAAAGAAAAGAGCCGATCCACCATGGATCGTAACACCAGCATACTGACCTTGAGGGTCAGGCAAGTTGGTGATATGTAGCCACATGTCTGAAAACATATAATCAGAAAAGATAAGAACCCAAACAACAAAAAACACACCTGCTGCAGTGCCTGTCCATCACAGTGTGAAAACCATCTCAGGATTGCTAACAAATGATCAGGAATGTTCACAGCAAAGTGAGGAATGTGGCCATGCTGAACAATTTTGCACAAGATACTGCAGTGCATGTGCTCAGCACAGGTGAAATACTGAGTCAGCTTAACCAGTGTAACACCTGTGGCATAATGGAGAATATAGATACTTAGTCCATCATATGACACAGATGTTACGATCCACGGTGGATCGCTCTTTTCTTTGCTTTTTCTTTCTACTTAGCTAAGTCCTCGCTCCTCCTTATCTCGTATCTCAGACTTAGGAACTCCGTTCACACCTCGAGTTCCGCTTCCCTGGTTCCTCCCATTCCATCTTATCTTGGAACCATTGTATTATTAGAACTGACTCGTCATGACTCATCCTTATCTCAGACTTACTAGAAGTCCATTACCTAATACCTTGGCATCTGTACTTATATCGCGCTCTTCGCCCTGTACTCTTTCCTTAGCTTAGTCTACTCAATTCTACGAGCTCTAAGCCCACTCCTTGCTCCTCTCATCATGGTCTGTTACCCACACACTAAGACTACAGGTCGTCCCTAGGTCTCCACCTTGTACTTTGTCCCAGACTTAAGGAATCCCCTTGAAGTCTAACCTACAGGCCATTTGAGTGCTGTCCCCGTTCAAGGCATCACCTTGAACGCATGTCTCTGAAGGTTGCTGTCAGAACACCCTGCATATCCTCCCTCATCTTTGTATCCCCAAAGAGCTCACCTTGAGTTCCCGCTGGTATTCCACAGCCCAGCATAACAACAGAACCCAAGTAATCAATCTTGCACTCAAAGCAAACAGTAGAATGGCTTTTAAGAGCATTTTTTAACAATATGCAAAAATTCTGAGGAGTCTCAAAACATTCACTGTTTTCATTTGGGAAATATAGGGGATCATAAAAAAGTGGGTAATTTATAGTGTCATGAGGCCCATCTGGAGGGCAAAGGCAGTCCTCGATGATGCGAGGAATGATGCATATGGCCTTGTCAATAAACCTGCAGACGGATGAGCAAGACAACATAAGAATGACTACAGCTAGCTCACATGTTTCGAGCAGTATGTACCAGCAGCTGGATGTAGTGCTGGGTAACCAGATGTTCACAAACGAACATTGAGAAAAACGACAACGAAAGAGGGCTATGGAACGTAGAAAATAAGGTTACCGACGTAACTGTATGGTATTACATAATATTTCCCCAGGATTTGCTTTGCTGAGAGCGGCACGTTTCTGGCTGTGAAAACCCTCCCCCACTTCGTGGGAGTCGGGGAAGGCAAACAGTCTAGCTTATGTATGGGCAAACGAACGAAGAACCTCTCAGGGCTATCTTATTTCGCCAAGCAGGCACTTCAACGAAGTCCCGCACCGGATTCGTCCTCCAAAGTTGCTGAAAGCCCATCCAGCCAACACCCTGCAGTGATAGTTACCGCGAAGGCTGACCTCCCCACTAACAGCGGCAAATACCCTCGGATTGAATCGCTCGGCTCACAGTGGCGTGCATACGACGCGACCGGGCTTGTACCACACTACAAAAACACATCCGAAGTCCCCGAGCATCTGCAAAAATGTACGGAACGTCTCATCCATCGAGTACGCCCTTATCGTTCACCACACAGACTTCTCTCAGCGAAAACGCTATTTCTCCCTCTACGACGAAGGATGCTTGTTGGATGAGGAAGGGTGGTACAGTGTCACTCCAGAGCTGATCGCAAACCAGATTGCGGAACGATGTCGGTGCGATACGGTCCTCGATGCCTTTTGCGGTGTCGGCGGAAACGCCATCGCATTTGCGAAAACATGCGAGCATGGTAGGCACGCACTGAGTCTGTGACATCCATATCTGACGTCCGTCCTGTTAAAAAGTCATTGCACTAGACGTCTCTCCAGTGCGGTTGGCACTCGCGAGACACAACGCGGTCATATACGGCGTTGCTGATCGCATCGAGTTTATCCTGGCCGATTATATCTCATTCGCGCACGCATACATTTCTCGGTCTGCTAGGAAACGTCCCATCGACGTCGTCTTCCTCAGCCCACCCTGGGGAGGGCCAGACTACTTATTACAGGGAAACAATGACGTCGAACTTGTCAGCGAACAAACCGACATTTCTCCCGAACGCCACCCAGAATTCAGTCTTGCAAACATGAAGCCTATTCATGGTGCTGACCTCTTCCATCTTACTCGAAAAATCACCCACAACGTGGCTTATTTTGTACCTCGAAATATGAACCTGGACGAGGTATCGGCGTTGGTGACAGGTAGCGGGCCGTCGTTGGATCAATACTCGGCAGAAATGGTAGAAGTCGAGGAGGAGTGGATGGGTACCAAGTTGAAGGCTCTAACGTGTTATTTTGGGGGCCTTGCAGATGGCCAGCAGCATCTTTCCTAATCATGATTGTACTGACACCGCAATTACTAAATTAAAGTACACTCGAGGTGAGTACAGAGACCACAGTGTTACAGTAACCTATGATGAATTAACGTTTACCTCGGAGCGTTCCTCTACCCTGGGGGAAGCGGAGGGAGCTGTATTCTAAATCGGGCATGGGCACCCGTGTCGAGTTTTCCATGTCGCTCGCCGACACAGACTACTTAGATGTTAAGACACTATGTATGGCATACCAAGTTTGAAGGCGTCCAATTGGTGAGACATGTTGAATGGGACTCAGAGTAATGCGATCATCTGAGCAAGACACCAACGGGTATCTATGTGATACTGTCGAGCTCACTGCCAAAGATAAACCTCTCTCACTGGTGGATGACATACATTAACGCCAGTTATGCCATGAGCCTACCATCAGATACAACAATCATCATTGCCTCGATTACGAGGGTGCCATTTCTGACTACACATATTTACAGCCCCATACACCTACCATGTATTTTCGCAGGATCAGTCTCCTGTCGTAAACATTCTGTAGGTAACATAGTCTGTATAGACACCGAGATTAACACGGTATAACGAGCACAATGTTTACTTTTGGAGGAGCGTGTTACGCTCTCGTGAGCATCCCGGTTTCAGCGACTGGGCCGTCATTTTGAACAGGGAGATCCATAGCACAGCGATTCCACAACAACCTTTCATTTGTGGGCACTGCAACACGCGAAATGAAGTTTCACCTTGGCGACGCTGAGGTACGTCCGGGAGTAACTTTTTTCTGATTAGCATCGACCTTGTACCTTACACTATTATAGTACGAATCCGATTTTTGCGCGTACAGACGGCGTTCCGACCATAACTCAGTTGAACCCGCTAGTGAAGCAATGCAGAATCAACAACGTGCTCGGTTGAGTGTACTTCCACGGGGTTTGACCCAATTCGGCAAATTCGAACTGAAACGTCCTCTGGGGATGGTCCGAAGTGGCATCAATCTTAAGCGAGCTGTGTTGACGAAGGATGGTTCCTTGAAACAGTTCTCATTTCTTTTTCCCGGTCGGGACCTGGGCCTGCGGGTCTAGGCCGACCCTTGCTTGGGAGAATCCATGCACCAGGTGCCTCAACGCGCGACCCGCAAGTCATCTAGACAACTGAATAATTCACGCCCGCCAGCCTGTAGGTGATCCGTGTATGTATATCGTTAAATAAAAATAAAATAACAAGCAGCACGACAGTCTAAAATAGATACCCGCACGACTCGCACCAATTCATTGGGTTTTGCCCAGATCAGGAGGATACTTCCATGCTCAATTATCATAATATTCTTGTCCAACTGACAGCGCGTCGGTTAAAGCACCCGGTGTCCAAACTGGCGTGCCCTGATCTCTATACGATGCTCCAGTGTAATCCATGATGGACACGGGCGACGGAACGCTCACGACAATCGAAGTTGAACCGTTTGGTCATGTGACCCAACGCATCACCATGGCAAGCGCAGCCGAGCAGGATTTTCGGGAAGCAGGCATGAATCCGCGCTTGTATCCACTGCCCAAACTTCGGTCGTGAATTGCTGCGCAGGTTCGCTATGCATCACGCGTTGAAGGTTCAAGATGATGCGACACGTCTATAGGGCAGTGGGGGAAGAAGGAAATCACATCAATACCCGAATAGCCACTGTAAGGGATCAAGAAAAAAAGGATGACGTACGGCAACGGAGGTGCCCATCGGGAACCAGCTTTCATAGATGAGTCAGGAAGGGTGTCAGAGGAGGAGAGGCGCAGCGGCACGTACAAGATCGTCAGACTCGTCAAAGGGCTGTGGTAGAGTACACAGACGAAAAGAACCAGGAAGTAGACTGGCGCGCGTTTTGACTCAGCTCCTCGATTCGAAAACTGCATGAGAGTTGTCTCGCTTACCAGCAATACACACGAACGCCACAATGCCATCGCGAATGGTCACGCAGGCGATGGAAGACCTTGCTCGGACGACGCGCTCCCGTTTGCGATACGCCAGCCACAAGAGAATGGCTTGCGATGTCAACGAACCAATGACGTACACCAATATTACCGTTGGTGCCTGGGTCAGTACGCAAGCAGAGTCGTACATCGCGGTGGGGACGATTATTGCCATGGATGTAGCTGTTGTTCCGATCTCTACCAGGACAACACACAATGCGAACACGCAGCTCCATGTATGCCGCCCGTATAGTGCAAAGACTAATCACGTCGTCGGAAAGGGAAACATGTAAAGCTTGGAAGATACGCACTTCGGAGAAGTAGGATGGTATCGAAGCAAAGCGTGAGCAATCCGATCGCGACCATCTCGAGAGCACGATACAGCCGACAATGTTGAAGGGATATGGAATGATACGCGAGGTACTCCACTTGGACCCAAAGCACCCCACTAGACTTCGGTAGTCAGATCTACACTACATAACGAAGAAAACGAACATTTACGTCTGCATAGCCAGCGCAAAGTATTTCACAAAGAAATACAACCACTTGATACGGGCCTTGTGTGGCATGCTAGTGCACAACAGAGATCACGTCCCACATGGTTTCGCATGGAAGAAGAGAGTGACGCACGACCAAATAAAAGCAACTTCATCGTCGAACGTGATGAGCCCATCCCAGACACTGACTCCCAAAGTAGCGCCTAAAAGAACGTTTAGGAGGGCCTGTGTGATGATGGTCAACTCACTGGTGATGTACCCGCTGATCTGCAGTATTTGCGTGCTTGGCGGAATTGGTGCACTCATGCGGGGTCCTTGACTTGGTGGGATAGCCAACTTCCACGTCTTTAACCTATCGCAGTTGTAATTGGGAATCCTATGCACCTAAGTGGGTTTGAAAGCGACGCCGGCGCACTGCATGCGTAGTCGAGCGGGATCGAATATTATTATACCTTTAAATTTGCCAGTGCGAACCAGGCTAACCAAGGCCCATGAAAAAGGGATAGTATGGTTTTGGGGCTTCCGCCAGCCAATCAAGGCTCGCAAAAAAAAAAGAAACTATAATCTCTCCCTGCCATGTGACGTTATAAGAGCACTCTGCAGATTTGAACAGCCTCGTGGACGCACCCTGAAATTGATGTTACAACGTTACCCGGTCATCCGGGGAGCAACGTCAGTGACGCCAACAGACTGTTGTGCCAAATCCGCAACAACTTCGGCTAGCGTGCTTATTAATAGTGCAGATTATAAGTGACACCGCTTGTCAAATTGGGGCTGTTTTGAGTCGGAGACGAAATAGGTGTCAGTCGATAGGGGGGAGAAAATATTGTTGGTGAGGCTGCTCTCATGATCAAGCATCCATCGCTTCCTAATCTCCCTAGTAAAGACAGCGATGGGTATGTGTGCTCAAAACATACACATACTGGGCTGGCAGGTATGGACTTTAACGTTTAACTTCTGTGCCGCAGTCCTAGCATAGCATCACTGGTGTTATTGGATGCCTTCCCGTAAGGACTGCATATGTCGAATGCGACGTAGCGAAATGAGGGTGAGTTGGGCGAATGGCCGAAACCACTACACGTACTTGATGAGCGTCGAATTTGTTTCTGTCAATCACGCCAATTAGTGCGATCGCCCCGCTACTTGGTCCGGTTTGGTCCCCCATCCACGCGACTCTTGGCGACACAACTGCCATCGGTCACCTCCACTACGGTTCCAGATTTATAGCTTGGTACTTGCGGTTCACAGATATCTGCAAATCACGGTGGATATGCGCTTACCCATCGTTTGGCAACATCCGAGTCTCCGAGTTTCTCTATAATCCTCACGGAAACATGTCCATCGTGCCTTTGATTGGATCCCTCTCCAGCACAAAAACATGAAATGAAGCTAACCGATCATGCAGACCTACGTACAACCCTCTCCATCTTCCTGGTCCTTTGTTACTCATCACCCCTGACTCCTGGCCGGATGGTTTGTTCCCAACGCCTTGGCGTGTTCGTTATCGCTGAGTGAGCATCATTCGGCTAGGACGCGTTGGCTCGTCAAGGCTGACACGCTCACCCGAATACGCGCATACATGACATATGTCATGCCTATTGCATCCGCACCCTCTCAGATTCCACATCCCGTGTTCCTCACGGCGGAATATCCGGATCCTGTTCGATGACACATACTGACGTGAAGCACACCTCGTCCATTGGCGATTGCTCATGATTGGAGGAGGAGAATCGATGCACGCTGAGAACTAGTCTACAACCCTGTTAAAAGCCATCCATCGTTCAGCTGGGTGTGTCGTGGCAAAGGAAGAAAAACGTTTACTGACGCACACCGAAAGAATGGATAAAATCCAGCTACCATGAAAAAGAGTGAAGCGATCGAAACACAGATCAAAATGAGATGCATACGTACTAGAACATAATGTCGCCAAATTCGGTGTCAAGTAAAAGGTACACAAACCCCGCAATGAGCAGCGCTTTCAGAAATCAAACACGGATCGCAGCGCCGACTTAAGCTTGGGCGTAAGGGGAGGATGGGGAGGAAAACACACCACAGATCGTAAACGACATAACGCTGCCCTCTCTTGTCACAAATGTGACTAGAGCAGGTCGTCGTGGACGGCGTAATGGATATTGTTTGTAAATCGTGAGAATGACGATAGAGAGCTGTGTGATTAACGCAACGATACTGTAGACACGATAAGCTCAAGTCTGTCTGTCTGCGGATAAATACAAATTACCTAAAAAAAACGAAGAGAAGCGGGGGTTTCTTGAAGAGACATAGTTGATTAAAGTCCGCATTTCCTATGATGACAGTGGTGCTGACGACGGAACTAGAAACCTCGAGAACCAAGAAAAGAGCGACCAGGAGAAATATCCATTTACTGCGGCCCCATAGCGCGTAAACTGCAAAATGTAAAACGCACTGGACCGCACGAGATAGAAGAAGACAGTACCTCTGATCATGAGCAATCCTTCGACAATTGCTAGGAATATCTCCACGACGATCCCCTGGTAGGCGAGCCACAATCGACATGATGACTGTTGAAATTGAACATAGTGCTCCATCCGCTGAACGAACAAGACATCGAATCTGTTCCCGATGAGCTCGTCGGCGATCGACACGATAAATGGTATTTACACGCACAACTGGCAACCAAAGGCAGCATAACGACAAACGAAATAGAGCCATTTGTACATGGACGCTTGGGGCTGGCTGTAGCACCAAAACCACACGAAGATAAACAGTCGGATGGAAAAGACATGTGTTCAGGGATACACGCACGGCCATATCCAAGTGATCTCCTCGTCAAGACATATCAGCCAATCCCATACCAGGAGGACCAACGCAGAACCTGAATGGATTGGGTTGTCAGTACACCCAGGGACGAGCCGCCACGTCGGGCCTACAGGCATTGAAGGCTGTGATGCGGGACACCCAACAATCTTGCAAGGACAATCCTCTCATCACAGTGCCATCGGACGAACGAGCAAGATGTGAGGGGGATTGTGCGTCCTTCGTATGATTCTCTGTACAAAAGTCCCAACGGCAAGGAGGGCTTACCGTAATATATGCTGTCACTCTGTGCAACACCGCAAATGATTACCCGGATAGGCAGAAGATCCTGAGAAGAAGCAACTCATGCTTCCAAACATGTAGTAGAGGTCACAGACACGTGTCAACATGAGTCGTGCTCCAGGAGACGAATAAATTGACCCGCAGCTAGTTTTCCTAGAATTAAACGCGTTTAAAGTCTCATACGAGTCAACGAACGTTGCCCATACCCCACTTTCATCTAAATGAAAGTCAGAAGTCCGTGCTATCCAGTGACCAAGAAGACAAGCGGAGCATTCTCGTTACAGACTTCCGTAACAGTCGTGCGGTGTCTCGGCAGAAATGACTACACCATTCGCCTGGACCGAGACTGAGCCTACTGAACTCACAGCGGTTCACAGGAAGCAACCTCCTGGACACGAGTTACGCCCGTTGCTTCCGAGTCGCAGTAGCATTCGCTAACCTGTTGATGGATGTGCGGATGAGTGGGTTACCTGCTAGTAGGTGAGGTGATACTGACAACGATGTCGTCGGGTGTGAGGCAGCAACGCTGGAAGCTTACGAGTTTAACCTTGATCGACTGATCGACAGGACTGAATATACGTGAGCATGATTTGGGATATCGGAGGTCTTGGAACGCCGAAGCCACTTGTGTTTGTGTCAGTTCAGCGTCAACGAAACCGTGTGAAGTCAGCCCGGGTGTCGGCCCATTAACATGACTCGACCACCCGCAGGATTCCACAGATGGTGAATATGGACTAGTCCCCTTCTTCATGCCGTCCTTTCCCTACGTGATCGTCAACGCCTTCGCGCGTTCCCCGCTTGGAGGGAACCCCGCGGCCGTCGTCCTCCTCCCACCTGGCACCCTCACCCCTGCGCTACGTGCCCCCGCGCCGGTCATCGACGCCCCAACCATGGCCGCCGTAGGAAAGTCGTTCGCCCAACCCATCACTGTCTTCGTCGCATCCCCGTCCCCAGAGACTGACGACGACGGCGCATTCGACGTCCGGTTCTTCGTCCACGACTGTGCAGTGCCCATGTGTGGCCATGGCACGTTGGCGACTACCAAGGCGATCTACAGGGGCCTGTTGCAGGGCCTGGGCGCGAAGAGGGGTGACGCGGCGTTACGTTTCAGAACGGATGGGGGTTTGACGATCCGCGCGCGCGCTGTCCCTCGACCCCGTGCAGATCTCCGGGCCGACGACGATGACGAACTTTACGAAATCGAGCTCCCCACTGCTCCCGTCAAACCGCTGCTTGGAAAAGACAGAGACCGCGTACACGAAGCGGTCGCGCGAGCGCTCCGGAAAGACGCGGCTCATCTCGTTGTCCACTTTGTCGCCCGCGGAACTGGGTCGGTCGAGCCTTTTCTCATGGTAGTGCTCAGCGCTAGCGAAGAACTAGACGGTCGGGACGTCGACATAAACGCACTCGTACGTTTCCCAAACCCCACTGATGCTCGGCATGCTTGCTGAGACCTTGTTCGTCATAGCTGGACGTAGGTCCGTTTGGCCTCATCAGCCTATCGCATCTGACCCCTGGCAAAGCACATGCGTTTGAGTCACGCGTGTTTGCGCCCGCTATGGGGGTCTCGGAAGACCAGGTCTGCGGGAGCGCACACACGCTCATGATGCCTTACTATGCATCACTGCGTGAGAGTAGGGTTAAACCAGGACAACAGGCATATGTCAGACAAGTCAGCCCTCGAGGAGGAGATTTGTGGGTCACCCTCGAAGAGCAGAGGGAGGTTGTCGTGTTCAGAGGGAATGCAAAACTGTTTGCCAAAGGAGAACTGATGCTCTAACTTGGGTACCTAAGTCAACTGTACACCTGAATTGACCCACAAACGTGTTGTATGTGATGAGTGAGGATAAGCATGAAAACAACATTTCTCTCCAGAGGCTAGGCTCGACACCGAAAGCAAACTCGCTGAAGCTGGTGCAACCAGAATGAGCATAGTGTCGAGCGAAAGCCGCCAGACGCAAAATAATAAATGCACCACGACCAGGGTCACTTGGGCTTCACAGCACAAGGTGATAGTATCGTTTAAACCACTTATTGTCTACACAATAAATGTTCAATACTTATGATACGCATATACGCTCGATATGTGCACGAACGAAGCAAGGATAGCGACGTGCGACTCCAAGGGTCCGCATCATGAATCATCATCGGAATCGCCCGCCAATTGACTGAGCGTCGAGCCATTGAAAGCACCTGCAGGAACGATCACTGTAATCAACACTCTGTCCATTTAATCATGGCAAGCGGATAAAATACGCACGACCGAGTGAAGGGGGATGTCTTCCGTGGTATGCAGCAAGGGAAGGCGAAGGTGTCGACGGCGCAGAGCTTGTCGAGACCCCAAGGGACGCGCCAAATGGGGATGGAGTACTAGGCATGGAATACTGCAACGTCCGAGAAGGTGTTGATACGGGTGATGGAACGTACGATGAACTAAAGGAACGTTGGGTCTGTGGACTCGTCTGTCGACGCGACCATGAATAACAGCGTCAGCATCAACAGACGTCGACATCGAAACCGACCAAAGCGTACTCACATTGGGAGACAAGATCGTCCGCCGTTTTTTCTGGCCTTGAGGGGTTATCAGGCCTTTAGCTGGCGTTGAAGGCAAGGGTGGAAGTGGATGGCGTGGATATTGGATTGCGATGGCAGCCTGGACGAGGTTGAGTCCAAGCAAGCCTGATAGCGCTACCTCTGATTCGGAAAGAGAACCATGTCAGTTTGACGACCAACGCCGACTCTACACGTTGGCATACCGGCAGCGCAGACCGCCCAGAAAACGTTGACATCACCCTTCCCGCGCACGACATTGAGGGCCGTCCACAAGGATGGGACGGGTAACAAGTATGTGAGCAAAACGAGAGTCACAAGGCAGAGCGTGGAGTTGCGCAATCGCACAAATGCCTCGTTTTTGTGGGGTTTTGAGAAATGGGCAAACTGCTTGGCTTTGGACGTGGCAAAGAGCAGGGAAGCGGGAGACATCGTACTGGAGGGTGCAGCAGCTTGCATGCTTTTATCGTCTTGGTCGTTCAACTTATTACAGAACCCTTTGTTCAATATGAGTTGAGTCACGTGATTAAAGGATAGTGTGCGAATCTTGATCTTAACCTACTAGGCATGAAGACCGTCTCTGTGCCAACTTTATCCCAATGGCGCCCTTCTTTACTTTTGCATGTCCCTTAGTTGCATCCCGTCGAAGATGAATTCCGCCTCGCCAAGTGCTGTAATGCTGCATGACTTTCCTGGCCAAGGATCACAATTCGAACGAGGTGCGACAGGATCGACGAACACCCATAGGGGTATGTAGACGGTTTGGAAAAACTCTCGGAGATAACGTCGCCCGCACTGAGGGTTCATGTCGACCAGTCTCGAAAGCGTGCAACAATCGACGCCGATGCGGTACCAAAGACATCCATCAGGGAAGAGTTGCAGGGTGTCGTCGACGTTGCCTCGGATGGTGACATCTAAACCCTCCGCCTGGACGGCAATGAGTAGGTGTTTCATCCCCCCGTATAATCACCTCCGGAATAGCCTCGCTGGGTGACGTTCGATTGAACTCGTTCTTGATGACAACGGGCTCGTCCGCCGCCCCTTGCGGGTACGCTCTATTGCTTCCATTCTCCGCTGCGAACAGGGGACAAAGTTCTCATAGACAATGTCGGTCATCAATTCAGCTGGAAAATCATAAGAAGCCTTGCCTGACGTGCATGTTATTGCGCGCAAGCAGTGTGGATGTCCTCGAGCGAGAAGTGCTCAGATTAGCTTTGGGGAAATGATAGGGGTTGAATTCCCCTCAACGGTAACCGTGTAATTGAGCAACTGGCGTGTCGTATCCTTCGTTGACTTACTGTGCAGGATCATCCCTATGCTTCCGCGTTCGCTTCCGCATGAAGTACGACGATGTCCTTGCACTCATTGCGCATCCGCAGGCCCCCCCATTGAGGTAAGGAATGTGTTCGAAAACCCATCATGTCGTAATACACATAATATGCACCCAGCGTCGCCTGTGGAACAGAAGCGAAACCCGTGCCTTGAATACATAGAGTTTCCGTTCCAGAGTTCATTTGACTCGTGCTTAGTCTGCTGTGAACGTGTGGTATTTGAAAATTTCAACTGCAACCTCTTCGACGCCAAAGGAACGAATCTCAAGCTCAAGTGTTCACTCTTGAAATCCATGTCCATGATGCATTGTTTCGCGCGCGCTGAGGTGATTAGTCATGAAGGTGCAGAGAAGGGTAGCTTGGAGTCGATTCCCGCCTCACTCGAGTAAGTTCTCCTTTGCTTGGTATAATAAAAAAGAGCTTTGCCAGACGGATCTCTCTCTTGCAGACATTCGGAAGCGCAGTCGCTTGGCGAGCACTCCCCAGAAGTCAACGCCACAACCTGCTGCTCCGGGTCGTCGACAGGTGCAGTGTCCGCCGTCAGGTTGAATGGTCCTTCTAGCTCCATCTCGACCCTCCTAGAGGAACTCCTCATCATGATCTTTGACGACGTGATCACGTCCGAATCATCGTCATGCGAATGCCAACGTAAATGCGCTAGTCAGTGGGTGAGCTCTCCAAGGAGTCTCGCGAGCGTTTCGAGAGCGTGGCGGACCATCGTGTTTGCCTGTCCTTTGCTCTGGAGACACGTCCATCTCATTCCACTTCAACCAATCCACGCGTTGAAAGAGCAGCTGTGCCTCTCGGCGCCCCTTCCCATCCACCTCACGGTACACCAATGGCCATTCCGAAACCCTAATCCGGCGTCAGGACCATTCTCCATCATCGCTCTCACCGCACAACTTCAATCTATCCTGTCGGTGACGGATAAGGAAGATACATCCCTCGTCCCAGCGAGTCAGAGGGTTGAGTCGATCACTATCGACGCCACCGAATCCAGTACGTTCCTAAATTTTGCGCTCCAGACGTGGACGGGACGTGGTTCCAAGTTCCGCGTCTTACGTCACGTCGCGATGAACGGCAACGTGTGCGCAACTTGGTCCAGAGCCTGTTTCTTTGATGGAAGGAATGCCCCAAGACTGGAGCGGCTCGAGCTGAGCAACGTCGCGATCGCGCACAACGCGTACAGACTCCCTTGGGGCATCGGACAGAACCTGGCAACGCTCGTGTGGACTGCACCCCCTCACAAACAAGGTTCGCTCATCGTCTCGGTGTCGTGTTTCCACCATGTCGTGTCGTCCTTTCCCAACTTGACCACGCTCGAGCTTCACGGACACGTTACGGCGCTCGAATTCGCGACCTTGGAGAGTCTGCAAGGGAGCGGTATCACGCCGCTCAGGCATGTACGTGATCTTCGGGTCAGTGGGCGAGTGTTTCCGAGTGCGAATGCGGCGTTTATATTGATTTACCTGCTGCCGTCGTTGAGGCATCTTGCGGTTCGAGGAAGTGTGTGTTCTGGCCCGCTTGGGTTGCGCACGGTGACGCTCGCCCCGCAGGCACTGGTTTGTCTCCCAAAGTTGTTCCGTTGGCCGATCGTGCTTTCAAATCTGGAGGACCTCGAGTTGGAATGTGTCGACGGGGATGCGCGTGCATGTGAAGAGTGGAAGACATGGTGTATGGGGGAACTTGGGCTGTGGAGGCAGTGGCGGGAAACTATGACGAATGCGGGAAAAGAGAGTAGTGTTGCAAGGGTGCGAATGCACATGATGATAGAGGAGGTAACGATGAGTACGGATGAAGAGGACTTTGACATATGAGACGAGATTTTGATGGCGGATGTATGCAACGATTTTGGATCTATATCCCACTGGATGAACATTAGAATCCCTTTTGCTGTAATTAATCCTCACGGTTCGAGGAGGGGTGGCGGTGATCCTGATGTGTTACGCTTCATGCTGAACTTGATTGCCTGTCTTTCGACCGTGTCGTGAAATATACCGCCAGGAATTAACGATCTAATCACCTTGACGTAGGACAACGACCAATCTCGTTCCCAATACTGTAGAGCCCCATATCCCCGATGTCGCGTGGAGATCGAGAAAGAAAAGCGTGAACAGATACAATAGAAAGGCAAGACTTACGAAGGTGGAAATGGTGAGCATATAGCCGGGTGGCTAAGGGGGGGCCAAGACAACGCACCTGTACATCCCGAGAACGTACGTGACGTGGTCCATCCCCATATCATAGACAGCGTTCGGTTCTTCGTCCGTGGCCGACATGAACAACAATCTACCGAGGGTCTCAGCATAAAAGACACTAATAGCGATGGATATCTCACCCAGACGCCGCCATACATCACCCATTCATCAGATAAAAGAACGAGAACGGAACCGATAGACGGCACACGCACGAATGGAGGCAAATGGCGGAACACATGTACAGCTTTTGCTTTCGACCTCGATTTGCCATGCGCATCCATGGGCGACGTGAGCGTATGCTCGCTCTCAAAGTTGTCATCGAGTGATCCCATCGACGAGCCGGTCGTTATGAAACAGATGTCAATGGTCCGTGCGAGTCCGACGAGCATAAGCATGTATCCGAACACCGCGTGCACCTTGAAAATGTATCAGCGCAATGGATTAGACAAGTCAGATGCACACGCAAGACGACGAACAAACGTGCCAAATTCGATTGCAATACCTCTGCCATTTTCATAGTAGGGATAGGCCTGGTGGTTTCGAAGGAGAAATTCATTTGAGTCACGCTGAGAGGAGACAGGCATGGCTTGCAATTCTATGATACAGGAATTCTATAGAAACATCAGTATATCGATACAATGAGGAAGCTCATATATGTATCTACAAGTTAATGAGTAGCATAGAAAGGAAGGTATGTAGGAATGGTTGTCCTCTGGGTCGAACAAGGGGATACAGAGAGCTGCATTGAATATCAACTACCGACCGACGTGAATAAAAGGCACCCAAGAGGAGAAAGACGCGCCAGAGTCACGGAGATGCTGCACAGCATAATGCAACGCTTCTGCAGCCTCCGTACTATCGGGAACCTTGCCATCCCGAAAGAGATGCTCGTACGCCTTCTGTGTGACTTTCGGTGCATCACGGTCCATTATCGACCACATGGTTGCGATGACGCTACCATAACCGGCAAGAAGCATCCCCGCGGCGAGATGCACAGACTCTTCTGGCAGATTCGCGTCTCCCTGTGCGGTCTGACAAGCAGACAGAAAGGCGAGACCACCCTGAGGACGTGCCAATTGGATGATGTCGGAAAGCTTCAAACGACGACGGTTCGCAAGGCAAAGTCCGCTGTCGAGCGGGTGACGAGGATCTTGCACGCCATGACATGCGAAATGTACCCAGTCAACGTCCTTCATCTTCTCCATGACGTCTTCGACGGTACCATGGGAGTCCTGGAGGGTCACGAAAGAAGAGGTGGCGGACAATGCTCTGATGTGATCGATCTCTTCCTTCACGCAGGGTAGCCTAATCTGCCCATCTTCTTGCGGCTGAGGGACAGCGACGAGGCGAATATTGGATGAGGGACCGTTCAAGCCTTTCTGAGCTGATGATGCAAGAGCACTAAGACTTGGAATGTAGGATGATATAGCGAAGTCGGAAAGCTTTGTACCAGCCCCAGCCGCATCATAGCAACCGGCGGCATGTATGGGGAGAAAAGCAAAAGGCCCAGTCGGACACCAATAAATATGGGTCATTTTCTCGGAACTAGATGGGGGAGTCTGAGAACATGCAAATGTCAGTCAGAAAGCATTGACTCTGAAGAGTTTCAGATAGACGACATACCGAAAGGCGAAGAGCCTCCAGAACGAGGTTGATAACTTTCCTCCATAGGGATGCCAGAATCCACCGGAACCGGTCGTCGGGTGTGAAATCTTCATCTATAAATCCGCCTTCCCTGTCACTCCCTTCCACACCATCTCTCATCGACGCATTGAGAAAGTCCTGTGATGTGAGGTTGTCATCGGAGGTGACGAGTGCAGAAATCTCGTCACGTAAAATAACAGGATGATTGCGCTTGAGCAATACACGGAGCAGGCGTTCCACATCTCGATAGCTAATACCAGGAAGGGGGACGGGGATAACACCCCCCAACTCCGCTATGACAATCAATGCATCACATCGTTGTTTGCTAGCATTGAGGTAGACGACTGGTCCAGAGTGTGCCAAGGCAGCTAGTTGCTTGATTGTCTTCGGAAGTAAGAACTGATCAAAATCTGGCAAGGAGCGTATCTCGGCAAGTAGCTTTTCTCGTCTGAGAGCAAGGTCATGGTGCCTCTGGACTTCCTCTTCCAGCGACCTAGTATTGTTGACCAAGTTGTTTGCCAACCTGGGGGATGTGGCATGGTCACGAGAACTGGCATGTTCCAATTCTTGGGAGATCTGCTGAAATTGATCAGCAAGGTCTGGATGGTCGACACGAAGTTCATCAACTGGAGTGCGCAGCTGCAGGAATTGACTCCAGACAACGGAACGTCCTTGCTCGAGCCACTCGACAGCCATTTCAGGACAACCAGCCTCAAGTGCAGCAGCGGCCGCATCTCGTGCTACATCAGCAGCTTCAAGGAGCACGCGATGGCGCTCTGTGAGTGGAAGGCCAAGCCAAGCCAACTGTGGAAGAAGGCTGATGGAAGTGGTATATGCATCAAGGAGAGCCTGGGAGTCGCCTTGGAGGCGCGCAGAGGAAATCCAGCTGCGAGCAGCACGAAAGCGGATGGAAGTGGGACCTGTGGAGGCACGACTGGCCATGGAAAAGTGCAGAGTGGCAGTAGAGAGATAACGAGGATCACGAGAGTGCTCAAAAAACTTCTTGAATGCATTCCCAAGGTTGTGCAATCGAGCTGGCTTGTCAGGATGGTTATCGGGAGCGAGACGGACCGCCTCCTCAAACTTAGATATGGACGTGTCAATGTCCACTAGGTCACCGAGGCGTCCAAAACGACTCAATAACGAGTTCCCGAGGTTGGACAACCGAGATGGCTTGTCCGGATGGCCATTGGGAGTGAGACGGATTGCCTCCTCTTTCATCGAAATAGACCTGTCAATATCCGCGAGGTTACCGAGGCGCTCAAAGCGACTAAATAGTGAGGTCCCGAGATTGTTCAACCAAGCTGGCTTGTCGGGATGGTCATTGGGAGTGAGACTGACTGCCTCCTCAGACGTCAAAATGGACTTGTTGATGTCCGCGAGGTCACCAAGGCGCTCGAAACGACTTAATGATGAATTGCCGAGATTGGACAACCAAGTTGGCTTGTCGGGATGGCCATTGGGAGTGAGACGGATTGCTTCCTCAAGGATCGGAATGGACTTGTCGATGTCCGCGAGGTCACCGAGGTGCCCAAAGCGAGTCGACAATGAGGACCCGAGGTTGTTCAACCAAGCCGGCTTGTCGGGATGACCATTGGGAGTGAGGTGGACTGCCTCCTCAAGGATCAAAATCGACTTGTTGATGTCCGCGAGGTCACTGAGACGCTCAAAGCGACGCAATAACGAATTCCCAAGGTTGGACAACCTAGCTGGTTTGTCGGGGTGGCCATTGGGAGTGAGATGGACCGCCTCCTCAAACAGCGAGATGGACTTATCCATCTGCGCGAGGTCACCGAGGTGCTGAAAACGACTCAATGATGAGTTCCCGAGGTTGGACAACCGAGCTGGCCTCGCGGGATGGCCATTGGGCGTGGCACAGACTGCTTCCTCAAGCATCGAGATGGACAAGTCCATGTCCGCGAAGTCACCAAGGCGCTGAAAGCGACTGAACAATGAGGTCCCGAGGTTGTTCAACCAAGCTGGCTTGTTGGGATGGTCACTGGGAATGAGACGGACTGCCTCCTCAAACATCGAAATGGACTTGTCCATGTCCGCGGGGTCACTGAGACGCTGAAAGCGGCAAGATAATGAGTTCCCGGGGGT